>VZTL01032789.1:10825-45600 GCA_013400535.1 Scopus umbretta
TTCTTTTTTTTTTTCCCTTCTTTTTTTAAAGTCCTTGTCTATATTCCTGCATAGGGAGGAGCTCATCTGTGACCAGTTCCCACCCTTTAAAAATAAAACATTAGCTTTTGCATTTTACAGCAATAACTGCTGTGAAGTGAATGTCAAAGTAACTTATAATCCTAAGATGGCTCCTCAATTCTGAGTTGACTTGCTGTTCCTTATACTTGCCTGTTTCCACTGTTCATAAGTGTTTCTTCTCATAGCTATGCAGAATGCAGATTTCTGCAACTTAAAATGGAAGCTCTGTGCATGAAATAACTTGAATGCTGAGCTCTAGAGCCATGGCTTTCGCTACTGTTGTCACCAGTCAGATGAAGTCTAAATGCACAATGGTGTTCGTCTGACAAATACAGGATTGTTGCAACTTCCATGTAATGACACAGCTCATCTGGGCATGTATGAAGAGGTGGGATGGCACCTATAATGTTGTGATTATCTGCGACTCATCTGCCTGGTCAACACATCTATTTTAAAATTGATTTTTCTTTAGAATAATGACAGTGCAGTTACTTTGGAGCAATCTGACTTTGGCTTAAGCATCTCGGCAATCAACAAAACTGGAGGAGACAGCACTCGCCCAAGAAGAGTTGGTGGGAACCTGGTATGTGATTTATGATAGAAACGTGTATGTACAAAGAACACATGAAAGTTTTTCTCAAATATCAAACGTGAGCTTTCTGTGTCTACCTGTATAATTAGCTGAAGGGTCAATTTTATGATTTGGGCAGTAATTCTTCACGTAGGGAGGCTCTGCTTGCATTAAATAGCATTTCAGACATTGTCAAGAAGGAAAAATACTTCTGGTTTTAAAACCCAGTGGAAATAGCTAAAATTGAAGATAAACTTCAAATTCCAGAAGGAGATGATAAGGGGCTCTGCAGTTAAATTGTTGCACTGACTGAGGAGATGTGTGTTCTTTTCCCATTGCTACCACAGCTTCTGTGATCAGTTTCTGCCATATGTAGGACTGTATGTGCCGTGAGGAAACTCATTGCTGTAACGGCAAGCAAAATTTGGCCCAGTGCAGTTTTAAAAGTAGAGCTACCATCATGGTAAAGCCTATCACAACATGATTTTCTCCTTTAGGGCCAAGTAATTGACTTCCATGGGACAATTCAGGATGCTGTCAAAGTATCATCAAATGGAATAGCCTTGAACAGCCTTAATTGTGATCCAGATCCATCAGTAAGTGTTTCTGCTCATATGTCTATCCAATGAATATGAACATCGGTTTTACATAACCAGGAACAAAATAAAATACCGCAACGGTGTTGTCTCTATTCCTAAATGCTGAAAAAGGGCTTAGCTTTCCGAGTGGTGCATTTCCTTCTTGAACGGACAGCCATACGCGATACCGGTCTGATTTGCTGGTAGTTGTTTACTCTTTGAACGTGAAAGTAGGCAACAAATACAAATGATACCTTATGTTTGACCAAAAAAAAAAAAAAAAAAAAAATTGAAGAAACCCACAGAACTTCTGAGGGTGAAATTCTGGTTCCTTTTAATTCAGTATGTTATTTTTCATTCACCTTGGCCGAAACAAGAACAGAGTTTAGATGGTTGAGAGAGAAAATTTTCAGTAGTCACGTCTTGCCACAAGCCATAGCTTCTAGGACAGCGCATCCAACGTAGTCAGTGCCACTCCACCTGGCTACTGCTACTCTTGAAGAGACTTTCAAAGCAGGGTACGTGGCAATGTGGTGAACCATATTTACATTTTTCACTCCTCTTAATCTATGTAGGGCATGTTTAGGACTATGTGTGCAATAAGAGAGCTGCTCATTCTAATGTTAATTCTGGATTAGATTCTGTCAGATGAAAAAATGAGTTACTGCAGATGTGGCTTACTTCAAAATCTTTATTGTTATCCGTATTTTTACAGCTTTAAAAGTCGATACTACTATGATGTATCAGCTTTTTGAAGCTATTTCGTAGTTTGTTTGTTCAAAAATAATTGACGTCTGACAAAAATTTATGTTTGTCTTTTTTAGGAACGATTATTGAAACCCCTTAGTGCTTTTATTGGCATGAGTGGCGAGATGAGAGAACTTGCAACAGTTGTAAGCAAAGTAAGATTGGATCTCCATTTTGGTTGTGTCAAGATCTTGGTTATCTTTGTCATCTGAGAACGCCATTTGTTTCTTTTTACTGTCACTGATAGTGCTTATTCTTGAATGTGCAAGCTATTTTTCTTATCGTGCGACTTCCAACAAGTCATTTCTTTACATGTAACGACGTTTCTTTCTGATACACAATGGGAAGAGGTAATTAAGACCGTTCCTTCCTGATGGGGAACATGTAATCTAATCATGCTGTACCCCATGAGACTGTTGTAGCTTTTCCCTTTGTTCTTATTGCTACAGAAAGTGTACAATACTTCACTGAAAAGAGAGATCTAAATTTATTAGCTAATACCAACTATTAGCTCATGTATTATCTAACTGTGATCAAATGGTGGGAAAAACCTTGATTCAGCTCTATGGGTGCAGTTGCCATTCAAGGCATTGGGGCTGTATTCAGCGTGGACAACGGCGTGCCAGTATCGCAGCAATATCCTGATTCTGAGTTAATCAACTAGTTACCGTGTACAAAAATAATTAGACACCGATAATCCCACATTCTTTTTAATACCAGAAATGGTATCAGCTGTTGCTCCCACATACTTAAAATTGGCTGTTTAAAAGCCTGGAAGACTTCCACTGACTGATTTTTATAGCTCTGTATGGCCCAAATTCTCGATCTGCCAGTTTTGCATTTGCAGTTTAGTGAAGCCTAAGAAATCTCCAACTTTGAAGTAAGAAAATTCTCATTCATTTCAATTCCTGTCTGTTTTTTAGTTTATGGTAAACCTTTAAACTAGTGTTGTTCTTGTTGCTATTTTAGCAAAAAGCAATAGGGTTGCTTTAGCCTTCGTTACGGTATGTTTTTTAAATCGTGCTGGTATGTTCCTAGTTGCTATGGTAATCAACAGTGTGTAAATCAATAAAAATAAATAGCATGTGGTATCTATTTCACAACACAATCTAATTTAATTTGGAAACAGTTATGGAAGTCTCTACTTAGTATCATAAATCTGATTCAGCTTAATTTGCTGTTGGTAGAAAGGGAAAGTGTAATCTACTTTATATAAATAATATTTCTAATTGTATTAAATCAAATTTTCCCCTCGGATATAAGCATATAATTTTTCTTCAGCCTCTAGGGACTGCATGTTTTTATTGGAGAGCAGAATTTATCCCACGTGTTTGTACTGAGGATATGATATTTTCTGCAGAACGATTAGTCTCTGGAACTCAAAGCCACAAAATATTACTGAGGCAAATGGAAAGATTCGTAGAAGATTTGGAAAGTTTGATGAATTAAATGGCATTAATTTAGTGAGTGCTTTAGGGCATAGACTAATTACCGACTATCTTTTGATAGACACTTAGGGGAAAATTTTCCTCCTATTACAGAGCTGCTCGCACCTTTTCTTGCAGCATATAAAATCTTGCATGGTGTGGAGTAAGCAATTTCTCACTGTTGCTTATAACATAAGTAGTAGGTACGGTCAGGAAGCTACTGAGCATCCAGTTTAAAACAAAAATATTTTCACATTGCACGTGTTTAAACTGTGGAACTCATTACTACAGAATACGCCTGTTCAAAAAAAAGAGGTAAGAGAAGTTCACTGAAGCGTGAATGTCAAAGGGTGTTTGAACTCAAAGACTAAGATGTAACGTTACTTGTCGAAGTCCTTTGGTTGCAGATTTTGGTGGATGTAAATATGAACCGTGTCACTCCTACTGCTTATGCTTTTTTGGTTTTTAAACATCCAATACTTGCCAGCATCAGAGACAAAATATTAGGCTTGGTGAACCTTCACATCCTGATAGCTCTTCATATGTTAGCTGGTTACTAAAACCAACTAACAGAAGACAGATCTGAGAAGCAGATCCGCTCTGCGTATACATTTGGCAGTGTATGTGCTCTTGGGGAAACTAGGGGCTTGAGGAGAAGCAAGGCACCCTGTAGCACTTCTGTAGAAATGATTGCTGTGTAAGCTTTCCTCTTGTGAGGTCCCTACTCCGTAGGGTTAAACAGTACAGTTTGTGGCACATGATAGCACTCTTTACAACTGAGTCGATTCTTTCTACTTTGCCAGAGGCTGTTATCCTAGTGCAGAAGTTTTACTAACAGGATGCGCTATGTGTTGCAGGACATTTATCTCCACAATCCAAACGTGAAGTGGGATGATATTATTGGACTGGATGCAGCTAAAAGGCTGGTCAAGGAAGCGGTTGTTTATCCCATAAGGGTGAGGCGCTAAATAGTTTTGAGAAAACCAGTGTCAGGCTCGTTAGCATTTTTCTGGTCATTACAGTGCTGATTTAGAGTTCTCACTATTTCTGTGCTTTTGTAGGCAGTTCATGTTAGAACTATTCCTGTTCTTGTTTCATCTGACAATGGCATACGCATTCTCCTATAGGAAAATGGCCTTTCAAAATTAAAATTATAAGCCTTGGGTCCTATTCTTTGGCACCTTTGGCAATGTAAGTGGTGCTGGATTTGGCCTAGATTAATTCGAAAATGGAAAATTACTTAGAGGAGAGAATATCAAACCAACTGCATTTGAAAAATTCGCTTAAAACAGATTTCAAATGATAAATACAGTATTTTTTTTCAGTGCTCAGATCATATATATTATATTCTTTTGGAGGGGTTTTATCCCCCTCTCTTCAAATTTCTTAGGTTTCCTGAATGCATTAGGAGCAGTGGGGGTAGGGGTTAGAATCCCTTGCAATTTGTTATAGATGATACATTTTTAATCCCTGAATTCCTTTTTGGTTTCCTCAGTACCCCCAGCTGTTCACAGGCATTCTGTCTCCTTGGAAAGGATTATTGCTGTATGGACCACCAGGTACGAAGAGCTCTATACCATATCCATTTGTTTATCACTACTTCTGTTTTTGTCCCACGGATAAATCACTGATGCTAATTAGATCAAATGTGTTGATAAAGAATGTGTTCTGGAATGTGAAATAAAAGGAGACGATGGTGGATGATGTCTGCCTCTCACACTCAAACCTGTCCATTTGCCTTTCTCACAACCCTTGGCTATTTCTACACTTGAATCTTCTAAAAAAAAACAGTACTTCTACTAACCATTCAGAGGAGTGAGAACTCCTGTTACATCTCTGTTGCTACTCAGCTTGGGCCATATTAATCAAGTCTGGCTTGACCTGATCTTAGAAAATGTGAATAAATCTGGCATGGACTCACCTTCTTAAGGAAAATATCCTTTCTTTCTTCTGCTTTTGGGGGTTGTTTTGGAAATTGGGTGAAGCTTTGTCCTCTGCTGTGCTAACTGGGTGTTTACCATGTCAACATAGCTTCACTGCTCCCTCTGCTCCACCTTGACATAAGCACTACCACCATGAGTGTGGCTGGGAGGGGACAGAGGGCACAAGTACTGTCCAAGTCAGGTTGCAAAGGCTGTTGCTGCAGTAAACTTCATTTGTTCCTGTGATGCCACAGAAGGCATCTTGACCTGTAGTCGCCTGTAGCACGCAGCATTTCAGAATTTGGGGAATGCATTTGCAGTGCTGTGTTATCTGAGTTTCTGCAGACAATCCTGGAAGGGCCACAAAAATGATCCGAGGGCTGGAACACCTCTGCTGTGGGGCCAGGCTGGGAGAGTTGGGGTTGTTCAGCCTGGAGAAGAGAAGGCTGCGGGGAGAGCTGGTTGCGGCCTCTCAGTACTTCAAGGGGACACAGAAGAAAAACAGGGACAGGCTTTTTAGCAGGGCCTGTAGTGATAAGACAAGGGGTAATGGTTTTAAACTAAAAAAGAGTAGATTCAGACTAGATGTAAGGAAGAAATGTTCGACACTGAAGGTGGTGAAACACCGGCCCAGGTTGCCCAGAGACGTGGTAGGTGCCCCGACCCTGGAAGCATTCCAGGTCAGGTTGGACGGGGCTCTGAGCAACCTCATCTGGTTGAAGATGTCCCTGCTCATGGCAGGGCGGTTGCACTAGATGACCTTTAAGGGTCCCTTCCAACCCAAACCGTTCTAGGATTCTATGACTTTTTCTATTTTAGTGTTTTTATCTGAGTTGATAGTAGGATGAGGAGAATTATTCAAATATTTGCGTTATATTTCTTTAGAGAGTGAATTTCTTCAACGTTGTTGTTTGTAGGTACTGGAAAAACTTTGCTTGCTAAGGCTGTTGCCACAGAATGCAATACAACCTTTTTCAACATATCAGCATCCACCATTGTCAGCAAATGGAGGGGTGATTCAGAAAAACTTGTCCGGGTAAGAATTATTATCTTATTCATTATACTTTAACAAACATCAGGTTCCCACTGAAAGAACTGGAGTTTAACACAGAACTGGAAAGTGAGTATTCCTCTGATACTCATAATCTTTCCTATCTTGGACAAAACATGTGACTCTGTTCATACCTGGTTCTTAAAATGGGAATAACATCATTTCTGCAGAAGGCTTGCAATGGATTCTTGCTGTGGAATTTTAGTTCTGTAATGTAAGATGAAGCAGATGTCCTGAGGGCAGCAAAGGTTTTTGACTCCTGAATAAGAGACAGGCAAGTAGAGTTCCTAAATAAAATAGTTTGCTTAGTGACCCCTTCGAAGCGCTTCCCATCCTTTCTGCAAGGCTCAGCTGCTAGGCTCCCTACAAAATGTTATTTAGATTCCCAGATTTGCTACTATTCTCAGTCTTCAGGGCACAGAATTGGCAAAGAATTCCCTTGTCACAAAGATCTTGCAGTCAAACACAGGTGTAATGTTTTAAGGAAGGTAGTTTGATGGTAAATGGGTAAATGTCTTTTTGCGTACAGACTAGGAAGTAGCATGCATGGCTCAACTGTGGGACACAAAAATTCGGGGATTCAGGGATCCTTGCCCTAGGATGCCCATCCTGATCTCTCAGTAACGGCTACCGTTTCAGCATAAGAAATCCACAAGCTCTTAGCCTTCCTTTACGCTCATCTCTTAGGCTACGCTTTGGATAGATACAGAGCTCTTGAAAATGAATAATTGCGTCAGACTGCACTCAGCAAATGGCATTACAAGCATTGTTAATCCCTCTTGAAATTTAGGTGTCTGCAACGTAATTACTCTTCATGTCTCTCTTGTCTCCTCTAAAATGGCACATTTTTCTTCTGACATTCACCTCCTATGTTATTGATCCTCTTGACGTCTGTCTCAGCAGCTTCCTAGAAGTTTCCCTTCTGGCAGGAGTAGGGATGGGACAGTCTGTTTTTCGACACCGCTATCCAGAAGGGGTTTTGTGAACATGCTGCGGTATTTGCAATGATAGTGAATTTGTGGCATTTCACCCTTAGTTGAGTTTTTGGCAGAATCAGAAATGAAATAAGATTGTAGGCTGGGAGAGCTCTAAGAAAAATATTGTGTGAGATTATAGCGTAAAATCACACGAGGCTGGCGCAGGAGTTCCCTGAAGTTGTGTGAAGTGTATGTGGGTTTTGTGCTCATTTGGAGGAATGTTCGCTCATCCCGTTCTCAGCTGTGTTGGTGTGATTTTACATTTTAGATGTGTAGTAAAATTGTAGACTGCAAACTGTCGGCACCTTTTGCGCGAGAGCAGCGATAGCGGATGTAGAAACAGAACTGATACCGCAGCATCCAGCTTTTGTTTCAACCATCTTGGAAAAGCCACTCGCATGGCAAGAGTATTAAATAATCCAATATTCTACTTAATTTCAAACTTTTGCTTCCTTAAATAGTAGTAATTACAATGCTGATCATGGACTACTTGTGACTCTGGGCAAGTAATCTAAATCCTGTGCTTCGTATCCAAAGACAACAATATATATCTTCTTAAATTTCTTTTTTTTTTTTTTTTAGGTGTTCGGGTTAAAGTGCTGGATTAATATATATTGTTAGTGATATTTATTTAAAAACTCACAGAACCCTTCACTGGAGAAGAACTGACAATACCTTTTACTGCTAATATAAGCCTTTCCATGTTTACAGAAAAATAGATGAAACTTCCTTTTCCAAAGGGCAGGCCCAGATTTTGTGTGTCAGCTTAATACTCCATTTCTTAAATCTTGATTGTTCAAGCAGTTTGTGTTTGTTTTCACCAGGAAAAACAAAAAACCCGCTTGATTCTTATCAAGAGAATCAGTCCATTTTCTTTCATTATGGTTCAGCTGATTTTTAATTTTTTTTTCTCAAATCCTTATTAAAAAAACTACAAATGGAGCAACAACAAAAGACGGATGTTTAATCTCTGATAACAATTTAGGAGTTCCCGGAATCCTTTGATGGATCATTTTCTTCTATCCCATTATTCGCAGGGTACTCTGATAGGATTTAGCCAGAGAGATTTACATATAAAGACAGGATTAAAAGCCTGTGTTCTTTATATCTCCTTTACAAACCTTTCAGAATTTGAGAGGATTCGGGGACCCTCAGCCTACCCAGAGCTTTTTCCCAGCAGATATCCCCTTTTGTCCTAAAAGTTTGGAATGTGGCTACTGTTATTTATCTTCTGTGCCAGTGGCCCTTAATGCCTTTTTGTGTTAGCTTATCTTTTCTTTCACATTTACTCTTCTCTCTAAACAGGTGTTATTTGAGCTTGCCCGGTACCATGCTCCTTCCACCATTTTCTTGGATGAGCTGGAGTCAGTTATGAGTCAAAGAGGCACTGCTTCTGGGTAACGGATGAGAGCTCTTCCTATGGCTTTAGGAGAATGTTTGTTCCCCTTTTACTGCATTTTTTTCAGTTGTGTGTGTGTGTGTTCAGGTGCTAACCAATGTTTAATCATAGAGTGTACCTGTTGGAAGCAAATCTTAGCTAAACTAAAGCCCGAGAGTTCGGGCTTAGTCTCCTCTATAGACTTCAACAGGAGCACGACTGGGCCCCTGAAAGACTTGTCTCTTAGATTCTGTAGACATAATAATTACTTCGAGTGAAAATGGTCATTTTCTCGACTTCTCATTAAGCAATTTTTCTTTTGTTCTGTCGTCAACTTTAGGAGCCTCGCAGCGTGTTATTGTCAGAATGGCTGTCAGCTCCGAAAATATCGCTTCATGGAAGCGTTGCGTACGCTGTGGGGATTTAAAGGGCGAGATGGAGTGGTTGTTTCACTCCCAGCAGATGAGATCAGTAGAGAAGCAAGCGTGCAAGACGGGTTGTGTGAAGATTAGCAAGGGTCTACGGGTCCAGCAAGACTGGGAGGAGGAGGGAGGTGCAAGAGTGTGTAACTAGTGGTGCTGTACTTTAAAATAAGGGATTTGAAGTGGAAATAAAGACAGTGGGGGAGAGCACTTGTTAGAGGCGAGCAAGAAGCAGCTGATTTTGCGACGCTTTGGACAGGCTTAGGCGTAGCAGGGTAAGCCAGGCTGTACATGGTGGATTGGCATTGTCATTAATGGGACAGATTTGGTGGCATTGTCAGGACTTCCAGATGCAGGAATGGGAGGATGTTGTTACTGTCGTCCATGGTGGAGACAGTTTATAGTTAAAAACAGATTGAAAAGGTTAGGGATGGGGAAGAAGCAGGAGAAATAGAAAAATATTGTTGTAAGCATTAGGAGCCCATTACAGCAGGTTTCATGTACTGTAAATAATATGCTCAGAAAGATTGACAAATAGAATATGCCATGTCGTAAAGATACAACTTGTAATAATTTTCAGTTGATAGCTATACATCATGGGCCAAATTTTGCCTTCAGGTATACTTTTAACAGCTCTCATTAACATCACTGGATTATATATTTTAATAAGGATTTTTAGCTAAGATTATGTAGTTATTTTTACATATCCGTATTAAATATTGAGTTGGCACCGATGTGAGGATGCCTTTGCAGAACTAAGCCATGAAACCTGAACTGTAGCTCTTGCCATCCAAGGCCCTGATGTTTTCTCTGGGTCTGATCCAGGAGTTCCCAAGAACTCCACATCTGGGACCAGAAATTCAAACTGGTTTCCTGCAAAATTGGTTACCTGGATCAGGGCCAGGACTCTTAGCACTTGGCTTAAGTTCCCCTTCTCTTTTTGAGGAAGGATCCGTTCTGTGTGGTCTCTGCCCCATTTTTAAATTCACTTCAGTACGGCATATTTTTCTGTTTGCTTTTGGTAGAACATTTTGCAGAATATTGAATTCAGTAGCAGGTGTATTTTCTTGCAGCCACTTAACATTCACTCACAGAAAAATGCCAGTAGTTGCCCTCAGTAGGTACGGGCGTTCGTTAGTTATTTAATGGCAACTATCACATTATAAAAACTCTCTTGTATAGATCGATCAGTCAAAGCCTTAGCTGTTTTCCAGTAAACATCAATGTGGCAATTGAGTTTAATATGAAGAAAAAAATGAAAAGAAATATTTTCTTTGGACTCAGTAATAGTGAATTCTCCTCACTTTAATGCACTGAAAAGAGTCCATTTAAGTAATCATTAGAAAGCTTGATTTTAATGCTTAGATGTTAGCTAATGGAGCTTAATCATGCTTTGAACTGGGGCAAAACTGTGACAAGGGCTCAGTTGCTGTGAATGACACTGTATAAATAAAGATGATTACTTTAATGCACTGAGCAAATAATATTTCTCTGAATCTTGGTAGTGGTGAACATGAAGGAAGTCGGCGGATGAAAACAGAATTACTGGTGCAGATGGATGGCTTGGCCCGATCTGATGATCTTGTATTTGTTTTAGCAGCTTCCAATCTGCCATGGTAAGAGATCCAGAGAGTACATTTTGAATACATTTGCATGAGCTTCTAAGCACAGATAAAGATTTTATTTAGACTTTTGCAGAAAAGGCCTTGATATTTGGTTAAAGCATTTAAAGATTAATTTGGAGCTTTTACTTTTAAACTCTACAGTTCTTGCTATTTGTGCCACATGAGAATAATCCATAATAAAGTCAACATATGCTGGTGCTACCAGCTGCTAATATTTAAAATGGAGTATTTGACTTTATAGGAAAGTTATTTACTATGTTTAAGCTAAGAAGGGTTTCAGCCTGGAACTGTAAGGTGCTTAAAACATCTAGTGCTTAGAAGGATACTCCATAAATAGGAATGTTGGATTTTGTTGGTATCAAATGTGACTTTTAAAAGTTGAGGGGCAAAATTCTTCACTTTCTTTAGCATCATTTAGAATAGAAGAATAAATGGTTTGAGATGGGAACCAGGGCGCTTCATCACGTTGGTTCTCAAAATGGACAGGGCGCGTATTGAGAACAAGACAGACAGGAGAGGACGAGGCGGGGAGGTAACGTTTGTAGCGTAACCACTGTGAGTGCTCGGGGGAGTCCAACAGACAGCAGAAAATGGCCAGCTCGCGTGCCCTCCTTCAATGGGCATCTCCCATGGCCACTGTCAGAGCCAGCCTGTTGACCTGGTTTGATCATTCATCTGAACTAGCGCAGTGTATCTTCTTCTTTCACACAAAACATTATCAAATGGTTGCAAATGGTACGTGGGGAGAAAAACAGCTGTTGGTTAAGCACAGCTATTTTTAACAGTCTGATTTGTAGCTCACTAGTCGTTTCCCAGAGTAGGAACCAACACCTGTACAGGGAATTGAAGCACATGGATGATGGGCTTGGTTTGGAAGTTAGTTTTCATAGGTCTGCAACTAGTCTGTGGATTTCTGCCTATCCCGAGATTCCCCCTGTCCCTGGGCTACCAATCCATGAAATCTTCAGTGGAAGAAGATCTTTTCCAACAGGGAAATCTGGGTATTGGAAGCAGAGAAGGAAACAGCAGAGTAAACTGTGGAAATAACCTGTTTGGTGAGGGACAGTCTTGGAGGCAGATGTCTGCAAAAAGGACGAGTTAGGCATAAGAAGGGGTTTTTCCATGCGTCCTCCTCTCCCTGAAGTGTTCACGAAGCAGAGATATACGAGGTGTCTGCTTGGGGCGGACTGAATGGCTAATGCTTTGCAGTTTGCTGATCATCATAGCACTGAGGTCTTTCTTGTCCCTAGAGGCGTGCAGGCCTGAGTGGGCCTATTCACCTCTCGTAGGTGGAGGTGGTCAAGCTAGGAGTCTGAAAAGGAGAAGACAGCAGTCCTGTTTCCAGGGAACTTCAAACCATGGTCTGGGAAACGTTTGCTGGAGCCCAGCGGCAGTTGGTCCCAGGAATGACCTTGTGTGAGTGGTGGCTCAGCAGCATTTCAAGTGGCGATACTTGAAATGTGACTGAAAGGCACGTTGTTCGTTGGCGTGACACTCGCCCAGCGCTGCGGTGTGACAGCTGCAGAGCAGGGCATCCAAAACCGGCCGGGAGCAAATGAGGGCTCTGCACCCACAAAACCACAGGCTTCATTCCTGGGTTGTTTTCCATGATTAGTGATTTTTGGCCAATTCTAATGAGGTTGCTGTCAGGAGATGTGTTGGGTAAGTCCCTCTCTGTGACTGGAGG
The DNA here is from genome assembly GCA_013400535.1 of Scopus umbretta. NCBI lineage: Eukaryota > Metazoa > Chordata > Aves > Pelecaniformes > Scopidae > Scopus > Scopus umbretta. Next base: position 23,271 of record VZTL01032789.1, read on the forward strand.
GCTCTGGGCTGTGATCAGCAGGCTGTCGCTGGCCATAGGGAGCGTCCGAGTCCGAACGGCACAGTGTGTGTATATCCACAGCTGCTTGCTTTTGGGTACTTATAAAAAAGCATCAACTCCCAATGCATATTTTATTTTATATAAGGTACGAATGCACTTCTCGGTCATGACGTACCACCTAATGATCTCTCACAAAGTTTGTGGGGATGCTTTATTCCTTTCCTCAGCTGATTCACTTTTTGGCAGGCCAAGGGAACAGGCAAAGAGAATTAAACAACAGAAGTGATGCTGGTGCCTCAGAATTGAGGCTTAAAGGTCATATTTTTCAATCGGCCCCATGCGGCCTGTAAACCTGGCCCATTTCAAAACACGTTGGTGCCGAGAAGCCCGAGTGCTTCAGAGATGCAGAAGGATGTGGGTGCCCAAGCCTCCACGGCTCTGTGGACGCCTCTGCCATACAGTATTTCCTGATGAACAAAGAGGTGTTTTACCCCAGTCCGTCATCTTTCGTGAACTTTGTGGGCGGCGTTGACATCACGTAATTTTGGCACCTGAGGTAGAAGGCAAGTTTCCCCTGCTATGAAACAGTCAACAGCAAAACGACAGATGCAGCAATTCAGAGCAATTGAGAGACCCGCAGGGGTCAGTGCTGTTTAACATCTTCGTCAATGACTTGGGCGATGGGACAGAGTGCACCCTCAGCGAGTTTGCAGGTGATACAAAACTGGGAGGAGTAGTTGACGGACCGGCGGGTTGTGCTGCCGTTCAGAGGGACCTCGACAGGCTGGAGGAATGAGCCCGCAGGAATCCTGTGAAAGCTCAAGCGCAGGTGATCAAACGCTGGCACAGGTTGCTCAGGGAGGTTGTGGAATCCCCATCCTTGGAGATGCTCGAAACCTGAGTGGATGCGGCCCTGAGCAACCGGCTCTGGCTGATGTGAGCAGTGGGTTGGACTAACTAATTTCCAAGAGAAGCCTTCCAACCTCAGCCATTTTGTGATGCCGTAAATCAAAACAGGGGCCTAATCTAGGTACTGTGAGAGTAATTAAAAGTATTTCTTCTGAATGTGAGAAAGGCTAAGGGGAGTGATCTTCTAAGTCAGGCACAGAGGCACAGTTACTGCATAAGAACAGGCAGTGTGTTACCCTTCAGTATGCCTCATTAAAATTAGATAAACTAAACTAAATACCTAAGAAGTCACTTGAGAATTACTCAGTTCTTCTTCTCTGATGTCAAGGCTGGAGTTTCTGTCCATCACGGAAAGAAATCCAGGCTGCCTCCTTCTACAAGCCTGTCTTTCCCTCTACTTTTTCTTTCCTAATGCAAAGCCTGTGTTTCCCCATACAATCAAGGAAGGATGCTTCTGAGAACCACCGGGCAGACATCTTACCTGCTGAAATTAAAATTCCAAAGTGGCAACATATTCAGAGGTTTTCATCTGCCTCTCTCAATGGCCTGCCCAGGGCATTCAGGCTCTTTAACTAGGAGAATGGCTGCGTGGGCGCCTAAAATTTATGTAGAAATTAGATGTACAAGTTAGGCTGGTCCCTGCTCTGGCCCAACGGTATGAGTACAAAGCCATCGCTGGCTTTTATAGCCCCGGTTGGTTTGGGGGATTTGTGCCTTGAACAAACTCACAAATTTTTATCAGTACAAAAGCCACCCCATTTTGTGTTACACTGTCTACATGAAAAGAACTGAACAGACTTTGATGTAATTACGTTGCAGTTGTGTAAAGAAAATGCTGAAAAATAAATAGCTACCGTGTGTGCGAACAGTTAAGTTTGAAAGGGAATTAATACATTAATAACCCATTTGTCTCTTTATGGTTCATTAGTAATACACTATAAATGTTCACGTTATTGTAGCATTGTTACCCTCTTAAAAGAGAAACTCTGAGCAGTGCATTGCACCTTTCCATCGTCTCTTCAATTATCCTGCGAGTAGCTAAGCCTCACATGTAATGCTGCAGCATGGCAGTATTAAAAGGGATCAGGTGTCTTTAGAGGATCCATGTCTTTCTGCTCTTGCACACTGGTTTGAAAGGAGAAATTGGATATCTGAAACCCACTGAGGAAGAGTTCAGAGACGGCGACTGGTCTAAAGGTCACCATGCGGCTGGTGCGGGATCTTGGAGACGTGTTAATGTAAGCGTGAGGCTGACCTCCCTCTGCTTCTGCAGAAGGAGATTCCTGCATGTCTCTTGTTACCATTTGTCTGTCTTACACAACTGATAAAACTCTGGGAAGCCACGCAAAAATTGCAGAATACAGTTCTGAGTGTTTTACGCATTTGATTTGGGATCATTTTGCAATTCTGAAGTGCTAATTTCTGCAAAATCGCTTCTTTGAAACATCAAAAATGACACAGCTTTTTTTTTTTAAGGTAGATCCAAAATGACAAGATTTCTATTCTGGGGGACCAGCTCCCACAGAAAGCTGGCAATCTGTGTTGGTACGAGGGTGGCAGCTGAGCTGTTGTGAGAAGCCAGTTCTCGCTTTTGAAAGTTTTATATCGGGAGCTTAGAATTTCCTTCTGGACTTTCTCAACACTGCTCATGAGCAGGTCGGATTTTGTCCTCTCTGGAACAAATCCAGCCTATGAGTGTAATGACTAGGTGGTCTGGCAGAAATGTGCCTACCGCAGAGAGTATGTTTTAAGGTGTAGCTCAGTGCTTGCTTAGAAAGGTGTTTTAGAGGGATGGAAAGCTAGTGACAGCTACGGGCATCTTACTCCGTCATTGAGGCTCACAGCCATGGGGGAATTTGGGAGTATCTGCTTCCAGAGAGGTCAGAGGGGTTTGAACCCCCTTTAAGATCTCAACTATATGTTTACAGATTATTTTTATGTGTGTTAGTTGACATTCAGTCCTCCTGTAAGACCTCAGACTTTAGCTGCATAGGGATATTTCCCAACAAAGTTTCAAAATACCTAGTACTACGGCCTGCGGCTGTGGCTTCACAGCATAGCCCTCTGTTCATGCCAACATTTGGTATTAAGTTGGATTTCAAGAGATTTGTTTAACTTGGATATTTATTGATCATGAAAAACACTAATACCAAGCTGCTTTTAGATGAATGAAAAGAAGCCTAAACAAAGCTCTTTATGCTGTCCTAAGCTGCATTCCAGCTATTGATCTTCCTCTTCAGCCAGTGCTTGCCGCCCAGCCTCGCTTTCTGCTGCTCAGCAGCAAGGCCCATTCTATCGACAAATTACTTGTTGAAATGATTCAACATAATTAACTAAAATAAAGACCTTGTTAGTGAAGAAATAGTGATCCTTAATCATGTAGTGAGTGTTTCCTAACATACTAGTATATTTAATTTGACTTCCGTTGCAGTGCTGCTTTCTTCTCCCTCCTCACTCTTGGGATGGGTGAATCATAGAATCATTTAGGTTGGAAAAGACCTCTGAGATCACCTAGTCCAACCATCAACCCAACGCCACCGTGCCTACTAAACCATGTCTCAAAGTGCCACATCTGCACATTTTTTTTGAACACCTCCAGGGACGATGACTCCACCACCTGCCTGGGCAGCCTATTCCAATGCCTCACCACTCTTTCAGTAAAGAAATTTTTCCTAATATCCAATCTAAACCTCCCCTGGCATACCTTGAGGCCATTTCCTCTCGTCCTATCGCTGGTTACTTGGGAGAAGAGACCAACCCCCCCCTCCCTACCCCCTCCTGTCAGGGGATTGCAGAGAACGATCAGGTCTCCCCTCAGCCTCCTCTTCTCCAGGCTGAACAACTCCAGTTCCCTCAGCCTGTGCTCAAGAGACTTGTGCTTGAGACCCTTCACCAGCTTTGTTGCTCTTCTTTGGCCATGGGCCGATAGACTTCCCTTCTGTCCAAGCCGAGTCCTGTCAGAGCCGTGAGCGCATGGCCAAGATGAGTTCAAGAAGAGGAGGGTTGCAAAATCCAGACTGGATCTGGGATTACCCCATGGTGAGCCCTTTCTTTCGCAATCAGCAGTACATGGTGTGTACGGTGGAGGGGAGCAGAGGAGAATGGTGTGGGGAAGCCCTAAGAGGAGCAGGAGAAGATGGGGAGTGAGAACAAGCCCTCAGCTTGTGAGGGCTGTCCCGGGCCATCTGCACAGGCGGATGGGAGGAGGGAAGGATGAGAAGCTCGCTCAGTCTTGGTGCCTTTTCCTCCAGAGCCCTGCCGTGATAGTCGCACTAGGCAGGGATTAATTATGGACCAGTTGGCCCTTGTTGTTGTTTCTGGGTTCACCTCTGGAGTAGTTGAGGTCTCTTAATTTCTGCCTAAAATGCAGAAAAGGTTTCACCCAGGGCATCGGGAAAGGTAGAGGCAGGTTTATTTCAGTGTATCTACAGTTCCAGACCGTAGGCAAAGTCCTCCAACAGCTGGCTCTTTCTCCTCAACCAACAAGGGTGGAATGGTGCTTAGGGCTCCTGTTTTTCTGTCCGCACGAGACACGCTGAAGTGAGTTTCCCCTCGATGAGAGTTCCTCAGCACGTAGGAGGACTGAATTATATTTTATACTGAAATAACAACTCTGTGACTGAATGGGGCTGGTAAAGAAAGATTGGTACAGCGCTTGGGAGGATAATAGCTCAGAGCAGCTCCTGGGAGGCACTGGAATGAGTAAATGAATGAATGAGTAAATATTTTTGACTATTCGAGTATTAGGAATGAGTAAATATTTTGTAGCAGCTATTTCTTCTTGAAAATTGTACGGATGACTGGGCTTCTTGTAGACTGTTCCCATTACACAAGTAACAAGAGATGGAGTAGGAATTTGCGTTCAGTTGTTTGGTTGTGTTACCATTAGATGGAAACAACTGAAAAGCACTTGGGGGGGGGGAGGACCTAGACTAAAATGAACTGCTTGGATGCGTGTCTGAGAGGAGCTGGCGTGCCGGGCGTACCAGGACTCCTGACGCTTGACAGAATCGGTGGCACTGGCAAGAAAGACTATTTCTAGATGGCGATGAAATGTGTTGAGAAAGGAACAGAAAGAAACATGCGTTTGTCTTTCAAGCTTCCTTTGTGCATCGCAAGCAAGTAAAAATGAAGAGCAGTCCCAATCTTTTATATTTTTTTCTTTAGGCAAAACACCTTTATCAGCGTTGATGTTGACAGTATCATGGGTTTTGGCTCAGCGACACATTTATCCAGGCTGCCCATCCTTCCCATCATCCTTTTTATAAGGATACTTTCCTTTTTAGCTGTATTATTTATAATTTGTGTTGCAGCAGCAGTCTCAGATCTGACGGCTTGTTCTGCCATGAACATGGCCCTCGCATCCAAGACCTTCAGTCTGTATTTTATACCTAGAAAGCATCCCTTACAAAGTAGCAATTAATTAGTCCTGACAGTGCCCCAGACAGACAATTTGTAGTGTCTCCTTACTAGCAAAGGGAGAAAGGGAGAGGTTGTTGCTGATGAGATATGCTGCAAACGAGTCTCAGAGCCAGGGAAGATAACTACAACTTCTGATTGTTATTGTTAAGCCTCATTGTCACAAGCCAGCGTATCGCTAATGTACTGAGTACAACACTGAGGATTCAGTACTGAGTACTGAATACAGTATTATACAGTGAATAATAATATATATATAAAATACAGTGAATACACTGAATTCAGTACTCAGTACTGAATACACTGGATAATTAATCCTGAAAAAAATTAGGTTGACACAGTTACAGGTGGGGTTGGAACACGTCAGTCCCTGCAGCGAGGAGCTTGCTGTCAAAGCCATGTCCCCACAACGAGATGTGCTGAGACAGTGTTTGTTTGCAGATGACACCAAGGTGGGCGGCAGTGTTGATCTGCTGGAGGGCAGGAAGGCTCTGCAGAGGTCTGGACAGGCTGGGCCGATGGGCTGAGGCCAACTGTATGAGGTGCAACAANGCACAGTGGTGTTGGGTTGACGGTTGGACTGGATGGTCTCAGAGGTCTTTACCAACCTTAATAATTCTATGATTCTATGATTCCTCTCCTCCTTTGCAGGGAGTTAGATTCTGCCATGCTGCGGCGGTTGGAGAAGAGGATTTTGGTTGACCTCCCAAGTAAAGAGGCGCGGCAGGTGATGATCCAGCACTGGCTGCCCCCTCTGAGCAACAGCGGAGGAGTGGAGCTGAGAACGGAGCTGGACTACAGCTTGCTGGGCCAGGTGAGACAGCACCACAGCAGGGACAATGCCCACTCGCTGCTTGAGGACTTTCTGGGTGGGAACCGTAAGCAAGAGTGACATACATCACCCACATAAAATCACAGAATCATTCAGGTTGGAAAAGACCTCTGAGATCATCCAGTCCAACCATCAACCCAACACCACCATGCCTACTAAACCACGTCCTGGAGTGCCAGATCCACACGTTTTTTTGAACCCCTCCAGGGATGGGGACTCCCCCACCTCCCTGGGCAGCCTGTTCTAGTGCCTCACCAAACTTTCAATGAAGAAATTTTTCCTCATATCCAATCTAAACCTCCCCTGGCGCAACTTGAGGCCATAGTGGCGGCATTATGTTGCGGCAGAAGAGGTCCGAAGCAGAGGGTTGGGACAGCACCTCTGTATACAGCAGCTGCGACGGACGGAGCTGGGGGAAGGACCTCAGCTCAGTTTGAGGCTCCAGCCAAAGGGAGACCCGCGAGACGTGGGGCTGAGCGTTTCACGGGCACCTTCCTAGCCGTGGAAATCACTGGTTTCACACAGCTCTGCTTGCAAAACGGTCTGTTCTGATCCTCTCTGTTGGGCCAGCTTTTCAGCCTTAAATACAGGGAGACTTCCAGCAACAATGTATTTTATCGCTCTTCTCCCCAGGCTGGGAGCACTTCCAATTCACTGGGGTAATCAACAGCTAATTGTGTAGGGAAGGTTTGTCACAGCTCCGCTGCGGCTGCTACGGGAGAAAAGAGCATTTAGACAGTGAAGAGACTCACTAGATGCCCAGGCTTTCTTCATTCAGCCCTTTGTCACATCCTAAATTCTTTGAAAATATCTTACAGCTTACCCAGCTGGCCCTTTTTACATCTGTTCAGAGAGACAATACTGCTCAGTTTTCGTTTCAGAAATGTTAATGAGGAAATAAGAGTTATTTTATTGCCAGGGAAGCTGGGAATGGATACAGAAAGGTGAGTTTTATTTGAGCTACAGAAAATTGCCCTTGAGAAGGAAAATGCCCAGTATTTTCCTTGCTCCTACATGGTACTGTGGGCATTCAAAACAAGAACAAGCGACAGAACGTTGAGGGGAGGGTGCACATAAAAATATGTATGTGTGTCCATGTATGTGTATATATATATTTCAGACAGGAATAGACTTCACAAATATTTTATATAAATATATATAAAATATGTATGCTTGTAAATGCCGTTCCTGTCCGATCTGTAAGCCTGTAAGCTGTATCATTCTGATCCCATCCCAGGAAACGGATGGGTACTCCGGCTCAGACGTAAAACTCGTGTGCAAGGAAGCAGCCATGAGACCAGTGAGGAAAATTTTCGACGCTCTTGAAAATCATCAGCCAGGTACCACAGCTCCGAGCCGAGAATCCCATCGGGGAAATGCCGATCTGCTGCTGTAACTCGAGAAATTAGAACGTTAACCCCAGCAGGTGGAGCTCTGTTATCTGCTTAGCAAAGTTTTAAACTGTATATTTCTAACTAGCTGAGCTAACTTTTCTGAAAATCAGGCCTTTTTTTAAAGCTGTCGCTCTCTGTGCCCTGTGCACAAATACAAATTTTTCTTTATCTCACTAGGTTTATTCCCTTGTTCTCCTATATTAAGTGTTGCGTTAGGCAGGGACGTTTAAGGATGTCTTTTGGTAATACCAACAGTATTTAATCAATTCTCTTCTCTTTAGGGAACAGCAACTTACCCGTGATCCGCTTAGACACGATCACGACAGCAGATTTCCTGGATGTGATCGCCCACACCAAGCCATCAGCGAAGAATCTAAGCCAGAAGTACGCAGCTTGGCAGCGAGAATTTGAGTCAGTCTGAAAAGAAAAACCCCCAAAGACTGACAACTTCCAAGACTTTTGCTATCCAAAATGGCATCGCCTTGCCTCCAAAGGATCGAATGGTGATGGGGAAGGAAGTGCTGTTGTTTCCAGGGAAGAGAATGCACTGAGAAATCTTCACTTGGAAAATTTAATTGGCAGGGAGGGGGGTGTTTGGTTATTTTTTGTTGGCCATTTTCAACGACCATTCAAAAACCGTTCTTCACGGAAATAATGTAATGCCATTTGCTATGTAATGAAGACTCCGGCCTTCATTTTATGTATAAAGACTTGGAGACTGCTTGCTTGTCAGCCTTTATTCAGGACAGTTGTTTACAGGTTTGGGATAAAAAGCTCGTTAAGACCAGTTAAGACAATTAGGGCAATGCTCCCTTTCCGAGACTCACTCGAGCATCACAACCAGCGCAGCTTTACCAGCGGAGACCTGCGCCCTTTCTAACGAAATGCAAGTCACCGCTTTCAGCGAAACTCGGGACTTCAGCAGCGCCTTGTAAATTTGGCTACTCTACTTATTTGGTTTCGGCCGAGCTCAAAGCCTCAACGGGCCAAAGGTATTACTTTCCCGTTGGTTCTGGGGTATTTCTAAGGTGGGAAAGGCAAGGAAGAACTTGGGAGACGTGGTAGAAAATCAGCAGATTTAGGCTAATCGAAGTAGAAACTGGATCTGGTGGTTACCCACTGGTTCGCAGCCAGCCATAGAAATGCAAACAGGGAGTCTTTGCAGCGCAGTGGTAAATACTAGCCACAGGGGAGACTTTTCTGCTTATAAACGTGGCCAGGTAAAACCAGTCAGGGCTGCCACATCTCCTTTAATCTTTAATTACAAATTCTAATCAGTTGTGTTTCCAGGCTCTCGGGTCTCACGGCTGCCCCGCACTTACCCTCCCTCTTGCTTGGCCAGAGTCACCCTCTTTGCAGTTCTCCCAGTGTTCTCCTTGCACGGGCTTGCGTGCAGCTGCTTTTCCAAGCACCACAGTCTTCCATGCTTTCCAGCACGCTCCGGGACCTCTAAAGCACTGACAAGTCCCTTTTTTGTTCTGGCGTCACTCGCGTTGTCAGAAGTCTTTACGGGAAGTGTCTTCGCAGGATTGTTTTGCTTATGGCTCTCTGGCCTCCTGAACCGGACTCCGACTACGGGCCAAAGCCCTCCCTTACGTCCTCCAAGCAGAAACCAGCGCCGGGTCAGGATTGTTGGCATGAACACGAGGTGTGTGAATTGATTCAAAACCGCAGCTTACGATTTATGAGGGCACACAAACAGTATCTAAAGATGGCCTTTGTTCCAGGGGGGGGTTAATTGTTTCTCGTATTTCTACTGCGGAGTCTACTCCATCCACACGCCCCGTCTCGGACAGAGATTAAATCTGAGCGTAGGTAACCACCCGCCCCGTGAGAGCGCAGAGAGACAATCCTTCACGTAAGGAGAGCTTCCCCTTCATTCATCACGAGGATTTTTCTTATCAAGAACGAGCACGGCTCATTAACACAAAACTATATTTTCCATAAGGTTACTACTCCAGTAATGTATAATTACAATCTAATCATTTAACACTCGGGAGCACTGTAAAACAACTGTAAAGGACTTTGATTATTACAGTTTGCAAATGGACCAGAAAAGCTATTTACCAGCATTACGAAGTTGCTTTGCGTTGGCGGATTTAGCGCGTAGGAAAAGCACTGCGTACTACAGAATTAAATTTCATTTTACAGCTCTGCTAACCAACTGTGGAAAAACCGGAATCTGTCCCCGTGGCTTGTGAAGGATTTTTCCCATAACATTAAAAAGAAAGAAAAAGACCCCAACAATAGTGAAATTTTGCAACTGTAGCATTAATAGGACCCTGCTGAGGTCTAATTTCAAAAATTCACAGTCTCTAAGGCATTTAATACCAGATTTTTGTTTCTGTACCATTCTTTTTAATAACAGCATCTAATTAAAACATCTGTAAAATGCTGACAGTTTTAATTTTATGTAAAATGTGAAAAACAAAACCCAGGATCTGTTCTAAGGAGAGGAAAGATACCAACAGTAGTTATTATTATTAAACAGTGGTGATAATTTAATTTCTAAGTCACTTCTAAATGGGCCTAATCTCTACCTTTAAACTAGAGCAGAGCAGAGGCATACTCCGTGAACTCACTACAGGCTGACTAAGGCTCTGAGGTTTATTTACTTGAGTATTTCCAGTGTGTGGGTTGGTTTTGGTTTTGTTTTTTTTTTTTCCAGTTTAGCTTATACAGCAGAAGAACATGACACCTTCCAGCCAGGGCTTTTCATCAGTTATTGCTTAAAAACTGCAAATATTAACAGAACTCTCTGCCATGCTCCCTGTGTCACTCAGGAAAGCAGCCGGGTTGGTTGTAACCTTTCTCTCTCACCTGCTGGCTATCCGCGGTCCCTCATCGCGTCCTCGTGAAACTACTACAGGAAAGGGGCTTTGCCGTGCCGGGGCCGGGGCCCGCAGCGACCCTCTGCCCCCTCACAACTCGAGTGGAAGGAGCTCACGGCTAGGTTTCTGATGCAATGCATGCGTTGATCCTGTGACCTTAATTTTGATCCTGTGACCTTAATTTTTGAAGCAAGAGGAAAGGAAATGACGTGCAACAGATGTCTCTTCAAACTAACTACTCCCTTTCTCATAGCAAATGCTCCAGGATATGTTCCACTGCCTCTGGGAAATTCTCACAGGTTAAGTAAGGAGCCGGATTGATTTTGTCTTCATCTGCCGGTCGATATTTACCTGTAACAGATCAACAAAAAGATACATTTACCAAGCTCCTTCGGGTAGCCTTTTTTTTTCCCCCTGAAAATTACAGCCTCCTCGGATCGGTAACAACCAGCCACAGTAGGAGGAACGCTCATCTGAGGTTCTCCTGCGACAAACATCCCACAAGTCTTCCCTAAACAAACACCGAGCCTTACTGAACGTTCCTCCAGGGGCGGCGCTGCCTCAAAATCAGTGTTACTTATGCACTGGTTCACTCTACCGCACTGGCACTGTTCTTTCACGGACCATTCAGGTATTCGTGTTGAAGGTTCTTGAAATAATCATGTCACCATCTTCCCTTCTAGGTTTTCTGAGGAAGAGTAGGATTACTCGCTTTCATTTTCAACACAATGGACCGTGTGGCACGAGCAGCTGCCACCTCAGAAAGACCTTGCCCAGTCCACGGTACCATCGATAACATTCATAATACCTACCAGTCCCTTAAGGTTCCACTTTGGTCTGAAGCAAAATTACTTTTATTAATTAGCAGTGTAATTACTAGAGAATGTCACCAGAATTCCTGAATGATCAGAGGTTACATTGCTATGTCTGATTTCGGCAATCTAAGATGTCACAGTAACAGTTCTCTCTGTTCTTTGATGGGTGCTTGGGATTTTTAGAGTCATTAGAGCAAAAAACTCGCACCTACAAGATCAGCCACCCCCGTCTATCACTTCATGTCATCCTGCTGTCAGTGCGGGGTCTGTGCTCTAGCCCTCTTGTTGAAACATTAAATATAATGGCCTATCCTGACTTAATCGCAATCTGCTGCTTGACAGGCCGCCACGCTGCAGCTCAGGAAATGTATCTAGAATAGAATAGAATAAAATCATTCAGGTTGGAAAAGACCTCTGAGATCATCGAGTCCAGCTGTCAACCCAACACCACCATGCCTACTAAACCATATCCTGGAGTGCCACATCCGCACGTTTTTTTGAACACCTCCAGGGATGGGGACTCCTCCACCTCCCTGGGAAGCCTGTGCCAATGCCTCAGCGCTCTTGCAGTGAAGAAATTCTTCCTCATATCCAATTTAAACCTCCCCTGGTGCAACTCGAGGCCATTTCCTCTCATCCTATCGCCTGTTCCTTGGGAGAAGAGACCAACACCCCCCTCACCACACCCTCCTGTCAGGGGGCTGCAGAGAGCGATCAGGTCTCCCCTCAGCCCCCTCTTCTCCAGGCTGAACAACCCCAGCTCCCCCAGCCGCTCCTCACAGCACTTGTTCTCCAGACCCTTCCCCAGCTCCGTTGCCCTTCTCTGGACACGCTCCAGCTCCTCCACGTCCTTCTTGCCGTGAGGGGCCCAACACTGCACACAGCATTCGAGGGGCGGCCTCACCAGTGCCCAGCACAGGGGCACGGTCACTGCCCTGCTCCTGCTGGCCACACTGCTCCTGACACAAGCCAGGATGCTGTTGGCCTTCTTGGCCACCTGGGCACACTGCTGGCTCACGTTCAGCTGGCTCTCGAGCACTTACCAGTCCTTACCAAAATCCCACGCATGCCCGCGTTCTGGGCGCCACCAACATCATCCCTGCAGTCCTGGGACAGAACAGGAGAGCAGCTGATGAGCGGTCACAGACACTGTCTGTTAACAAGTTTTTCATGACGTTCTCTGCTTTGCACGTCACTAGCCAGCCACTTGAAAGCAGCTACACGGAGTCAAATCTTTTAGCCCCCTATTAGACAAACTGTCGCAGGCATGACTTACTACGCGCTTTTTGCCTGATCAAATCGTGAATGAAGTAAGAGACCTCACCCCACAGACTACCCGTTAAACCCCGCGAGTTTCGAGGGTTCCATTTTCACGCCTCGCCTAATCCCAGCGCTTTGAGAAAGAGCCACTCGTGGCACTGGGGAGGCAGGACACACAGCGGCGATGAGCACGGCGTTAACGGGCAGGCGATAAGGTTTTTGGTCCCCACGTACATCACCAATCATGACGGCCTCCTCTGGGGCACAGCCGGTCCCCCGCAAAGCCTCTAGGAAGAAGGTTCTCTCGGGCTTCCCCACCACTGTCGCTTTGGTGTCCGTTGCGTATTCCAGCCCAGTCACAAAAGGTCCAGGTCCCAGAGCCAAGCCGTCTTTTTTCTTGAAATATCTGGCTTTATGTATAGCTATAAGAGGAGCGCCATCCAAAATCAACCTAAAGAATGAATGAAGAAGGAAGTACAGAAATTACAGTAAAGAAATGGTATTTACAGCTGAAGGCCTGAACTGGCTTTCATTTAAGTTGATGACAAAACTCCCACTGACTTTGACGAAGCCCAAAATTATAACGCAAGCTAGCATTCAGTTGGAGAGTTAAATAAAGTTCCTTCCTTTCTTTTCCCCAGAAACAGCTGACAAAACAAACCCCCCAAATAAAGAATTTATTGTCTTGAGGATTTGAACAGGTGACTTTTTAAATCCTGTCTGTATCTCTCATGCAATCAGGTCCGTTACGCTAAGCAGCCTCACCTTGCACTAAGGCAAACATCCTCACATCAGAACCCATCCGATTTCCCCAGGCGAGTATTTCAAACTCCGTTAACCACAGGTAGTGGCTGTAGGTAGCAGTTTGATGGCCACAGCCTTAATCTCCTTGCCTGGACCGAGAAGACAGCAGTGCTTTCAGGAGGCTGCTGCCAGGAAATCTGCAGCCCAGCAGTTCTTGGGGCTGTCAGTATCATATGTAACGGCCAAACAGCCATGTGCTTCCAGCAGAGATGGGTGTTCAGGTGAATGCCAGGTAGAAGGTGAATCGTTTTACCTTCCTTTATATTTTAACGTTGGAGGAATTAACAACAAGTTACACGAAAAGGCACAAAGGTATTAGGCGCATTCATGCCCCACCAAATTCCCCCGTTAACAACACTATTACTGAGCCTTCTCGAAACGAAGCTGGATTTGAGCTCCTTGCTATTGGCAACCAAAAATTCCAAGTTCAAAGCAACAAGTCAGCAGATTCCTAACACTTCTGAGTACAATAAAAGGCTGACAGCGCGAGGGTCGTAATGCACGGTACGGCGGTGTTACAGGAGGGTCTTGGCAGGTCACAGCGCCTGGGAGCCTCGGGAAGTGAGTGCAGCGGTGCGCTGAGAGACCGGGATCTGCTCCCTGCCCAAGGGCTGGGATCCTCCCACCTTCCAGGGGCCCACTTCTGCCCCGACACACCCGCCTGCGGGCTTCCGCAGACGGCATCTCTGCCTGACAGCTGACCTACCTGTTAAAAACCTGCACAGAACACGGGATTGTCTGGAGCGGGTGGAAAAATGCAAAGGAAGGAGTAATTAAGAAACTGCTGTTGCTCCACCGGTCTCCGTCGGCGCCTCCTTAGCCTCGCTACCCTGTCACCCCTGTCAATTCACTTCGTGTCTGCTTGAGGGCTCTCGTCTAGCGCTTGCCTTGTAAAACCCTTGTGGCAGGGAGCGCGTCTCCTCAGCACGCCCGGTGCCTGAACAGTGGACCCACCACAGCGAAGTAATAAAGGGGAGTTTGAGAGGGCTTGCTTCCACAGAATCTGGACCTCATCCTGAATTCTTCCATTTCTGTTACCTGCCCGGTAGTTTTGCCTTACGGCAGACACAGCAGCTGCCTGTCCCGCAGCAAAGGGAAGCCTGCGTAGCTGCTGCGCTGGAGGAATCCTGCCGGCCCTACCAAGCACAGGGATGTGATTGCAGCCCTCCCGCTCCCCAGCCTCAGTTTCCGTGCAACACAAGCCCTCCGGGCAGCGTCCATGGAAAGTCGAGCAACACTGCCAAACGCCTCCCGTTCCATTTTACAGCACCTTCTTCAGGTACTGCAGGGGACTCCGGTCTTTATCGCAACAGGGAGGAATGTAACTAGCAAAGCTGGGGGAGAGAGGAGAAACATCAGCCGTTATCTTCCAGGCAGAAAGGAGGATTTCTTTTCCCTTTAACCCCACCTGATGTACAAAAAAAAAAAAAAAAAAGCCTTTAAGAAAACAAACACCACCTTGTTTTGCCCTTTCACTGCCTTTCTGGAGCTCTGCTGCGGCTCCGCTCCAAGAGGCCGGCTTAGGCGAGTTGTACGCTCCTTGGAGGACGTCTGCTCCTTCCCACGTGCTTGCAGAGCAGCCTGGGTATCTGAGCAGTACATAAATGATGATATTTCGTTTCGCTTAATTGTCACAAAGCGCTTCTACTGAATCAATGCGTTCCAAAAGAAGCTCAACAAGGAGAGAGCTGGCATGTGTACCTGTGAGCAGCCAGGTACGTTCACGATGGGAGGATGCCTCTAGGATACAGAAAAATTTAATCTGACAGCAGCACCACAATCACTTACATGCAGCGGTTTGCAGGAAAGATCTCACCTGAGAGCATTCTTTTAAATGTGGCATCAAAATCCCATGTACACAAAAAGAGAAATTTAGTCTCAGTCACTTAAAATGGTGCCTAGAGAACGGCCGTACTCTCCGTATCTCGTTTTGGGACTCATACCGGCTTAGATTTACCTAACCTCATGTTGGATATCAACCGAGTAGTTGCCTACCAGGTAATTAGCCAGCGTGGGCTCTTCACAGTCAGCGGAGAGGAGAAAAAGCACTTCTAGGGCACAGTTCAACTGTCCTATTTTAAGCACTACTAGGGGAAAAATGAATGATGCCTTACAAGCGCCTCCTCTCTCCCGCAGGAGCCCAGGTCACCAGCTCAGATACAGGCATCGGCACTGCAGATATCTGCATTTAATCAGATCCGCCTTAAAGTTTTGCTATGAGCAATGCAAATCCCGAGCGACTTAATTATCTGAGCAGTAAAGGACAAGGAATAAAGCAAAGGACAAGGCATAAGGCTCGAGAAGAAGAGAATGCGGCCAGTAATTAATATTTCCATTAGACCAAACAATACCGACACCACCAAACCAGCTGACCCTCAATAGAGGACTGGGGGGAGAACCCAGAAGGGGTCAGTAAGATGTTAAAGGTCAGACAAAAGCCCACCCGAGGGCCTCTGGCAACCTGAAACACGGGACCGGGAAAACACCAGGCAAATCCAGGACAGATTCGCAGAGGATGAAATCTCCCTCCAGGCAGACAAGTCAGCCAAGCGGCTGGGAACGTGTCGGTCACAAGGCAAGGCGAGCTGGAGGACTCGGCCTTGCTCAGTACTCAGCCGCACCACCCGGACGGCGCTGGATGTAGGATGCTCAGGCAGCACGGCCTCCACGCTCCCCTCTTGAATATATGTCTCCCTTGGGCAGCAAGGCCATCCCGCACCCACTGCAGGGGACTGGATTTGGCCTTCAGCACCTTCCTCTCATCGCCAGAGCCAAGTGTCCAGTTCTGTCTTTAATGCAAAAAGCCCAAATCCAGCCTGCGATAAGCTCGCCCACCTCCGCAAGGCCGGTTCCGCAGGCTTTCCTGCGTGTGCTGGCCTGGGGCCCCCGGGGACTCTGAATGTGATGACTGGTTTCTTGGTTTACGTGTCCAGGTCCTCCAGCCTGAGGCAGCTAAGGACTAGTATTCAATGGTTAAGGTTAATACAGTCACGACAGAAATATCAATAAATAAAATTATGTGAGCGGTGGAATACACGATGGGTTAAGTCCGTGCAGTTGTGAAATTAGAGTCCGCTCATGAGTGTGCTGTAAAACTCTCAAATCAATGCCATTAGCAACATGCACTAACGAGACTGCCAGAGAATGGGTTTGGGTCAATACGTGTTCTTATGACATAGAACTGGCGTGCAGACAAGGACAGCGTTGGCTTCCTACTCCAAGGAGCCTCCATAAGATACTGGTGAGCAGTAATTAATATTCCCTCTTCAGAGTCAGTGGTTATAAAGACAGATTAAGGTGCTCGTGATCACGTTTTCTGTCAAATTCCAAGGGGAAAAACCGCGTGGTAGCCACCACCCCGTGAGCAAAGAGTGGAAAGCACTCATCGCACGTATCGTAGGACAGCGGGGAGTTACCCAGGGTGTTACGAGATGTCCTCTAGCTCCCAGACAGCACTAAAGCTGGTTACCAGCCGGCCGCGGGGGTTAGCACTCCCGCAGCGGGGACAGGCTGTGCAGGCGGGTGCTCCTCCGCCGCCACAAGGCCAGGCTGATCAGTGTCCCGGCTGCAGCTGGGATAGAGTTCATTTTCCTCCTAGTAGCTGGCGTAGCGCTGCGTTTTGGATTTAGCATGAGAACAACGCTGATAACGCGCTGATGTTTTAGTGTTGCTGAGCAGTGCTGACACCAGTCAAGGACTTTTCAGCTTCCCGTGCTCTGCCAGGGGCACAAGGAGCTGGGAGGGGGCACAGCCAGGACAGCTGACCCCACCTGCCCACAGGGCTATTCCATACCATACGGCGTCACGCTCCCTATAGAAACTGGGGGAGTTGGCCAGGGGCAGCGATCGCTGCTCGGGGACGGGCTGGGTCAGCAGGTGGTGAGCAATTGCACTGGGCATCACTTGGTTTGTGTATTCTTTTATCATTATTATTATTATTGTTGTTATTATTATCCCCTTCCTTTTCTGTCCTATTAAACTGTCTTTATCTCACCCCACGAATCGTACTTCTTCCCCGATTCCCTCCCCCATCCCCCTGAGGATGGGGAGAGTGAGCGAGCGGCTGCGGGCTGTTTAGCTGCCAGCGGGTTAAACCACAACAATCAGCTCGGCCTAAACCGCTGCTGAAGGACAGCGGGTTCCGAGAGCCCCCAGCGAACCATACAGCCCCCAGCTCCTGTACAGTCGCAGACAGGTTGTATCTGATTTACCCCTTAATACACAAAACGAAGAGCTTTAGAAAGAAGACAGACCGGATCAGATCCACAGTTCATCTAGCCCAGCATATTGTGCTGGCCACTCCTGCACACAAGATGCTTCAGAAGAAAGTGCTAGAAATCCTGCACTAGGTAGGTAAGGAATAATCTGCCCTAAACACTGGATTTCCTTCCCCATAATATTTGAGCTCCAAAGGCTGAGGTTTGAACATAGAAGCCGTTTCCCAAATACTTCCCAACATCCTTGGTTTTGTGTGTTTCTTCTTGAAGCGTTGGTAACTTTTTCACCTCAGTAACAATGTGACTGTACTTCTATCGTTTATGTACAGACTGCAAGCCATTAAAACCAGGGCTGGACTGCCTGAAGTTCACGGTTAAAGGTCCCAAATCCACCAAGGTTAGCGGCGCTCTCTCAGACACGGAGGAGGACACCGTAATCACGCTACGTAACCCTCTTCTTCCCACACGCGAAAGATTTCCTCGCCTATGCAGAGGTACAGAGCCCAGCACAAGACAGCCACCGTTCAGAAGCCACCAGGAGGGGCTGACTTACCGGAACGCTCTGTTCATCATCTCATAGTGAAAGTGCTCCGGAGCCAGTCCCACCACCACTGCATTGGGGTCACCAGTGGCTATCCCTGAAAAATCAAAAGATGAGACTCTGAGTGAACAGAATTTTGTTCATACTTAGCAGTACGCAAGGCAACGAGTGCAATTAATCACTTCACAGCAAAAAATGAGCATTTTCTGACCCAGACGCATCGCATAGACTAGTCTTTTGTCTTTTAGAAATGAGGAAAACGTGTGTGGAAAAGGTGTCGATCTATCCAGACTGCCATCCCTCACGATGAACACAACTCTGCAGCTGGGTAGTCTTAACAGCGACTGTTGAACAGTGATTCCCTCACTGCCTGCACTGCAATGCAGCAGACCACACAAACCACTTTTCTTAACTGAATGACTTTTTGTTATCTAAGATTCTCTTTCGACATCTATTCATCTGCTTTCTAAGACAGTGAAGCGGGAAGACTAGTGAATCCCATCCAGTTTTTCTGTTCCCTCTAGTCGCAGAAAACTCCGCTTAGGATAAAAAGCCTGACTGTTGTTCTGCGTATCAGTCTGGTTATGATGGCAAAGATGGTATCGCAGCATGACCGAGAAGTTGTTACACTAGATTACTTTTGGCTCTTCTGGAAGGTCTTTTCTTTTTTTTTTTTTTAATGTGGATTAGTCCCCTCAAGACCAGCTTGCACTTTCTTTGTCATAGCACCATAGAATCACAGAATACCAGGGTGGAAGGGACCCCAAGGATCATCTGGTCCAACCTTGCTAGGCAGGAGCTCAGTCCAGACAAGATGGCCCAGCACCCTGTCCAGACGAGTCTTAAAAGTGGCCGGTGCAGCGGAGTCAACCACTTCCCTGGGGAGATTATTCCCGTGGCTGACTGTTCTCATTGTGAAAAATTTTCCGCTCTTGTCCAGGCGGAATCCCCCCCAAGAGTAACTTGTAACCATCACCCCTTGTCCTCTCCGTGTGACTCCTTGTAAAATGGGACTCTCCATCTTCTTTGTAACTACTCTTTAAGTTCTGGTACGTGGTGATGAGATCACCTCTAAGCCTCCTTTTCCCACGGCTGAAGAGACCCAGTTCTCTCAGCCTTTCCTCACACGGCAGGCTTCCCAGTCCTTTGATCATCTTGGTGGCCCTTCTCTGGACCCCCTCCAGCCTGTCCACATCTTTTTTTGTGTAGCGGGGACCAGAACTGTACACAGTGTTCCAGGTGTGGCCTGAGGAGCGCTGAGTAGGGGGGGATGATGACTTCTTTACTGCTGCTGGTGATGCCCCTTTCGATGCAACCCAGCCTCCTGCTGGCCGCCTTGGCCGCAGCAGCACACCGTCCTGCGCTGCTCCAGAGGAGCGTGACTGTTTTTACGTGGCAGTGAACAGAGCCAGCAACAGAAGCAGAGTAGCATCTACAGGAGAAACAGGAGTACCAGAGAGTCTGCTTTAGGCCAGGTTAAGTACCAGCTGCATCCTGCGCTTGCTGAGGGTTTTGTTCCGCCTTCACACAGCATATCCCTACACCTTTACTGGGATAGCTAGAGCTCCTGGGTCTCCAGAGAGCGTCACCGCAGCCTGCTGGCTGATGTCTCCTGCTGTGTGTCCTTCAGGCAGCAAAATGTACACTCGCGGATGCCACGTGGATTTGCGACACCATCCAAAAGCATCTGGGTCCTTTAACCAAGAATGGATTACATTCATCCATCTGTGACCAACTTTATGGAGAGATTAGCCAAGAAGAGTTCAGTAACAGCCATTAACAGGAATTTAAAACATTCTCCATTGTACTTAAATGTTTCAAGAGCAGCACTGAAAGAATATGAGCAAAACCGCTTGTAGGAAAAAGAAACGAAACAATCCATTCCGCATCTAAGCAACAGAGAAAATGGCGCCAGTGTACTCCGCCGATACCTCTAGCTTTGCCATCTTTTACAAAATTAGCATCAGCTACTGTAAAACTGATGGAAAGATCCCAAATACATGGAAGTTAAACTGACTTAACCACCTTCAGTGAAATAGCTGCCGTCTCTGCTGTTTCTGACCCAAGAAAGCCTTCCTGAGAACACAAATGCAGAACATTGCTCGGGGCGTGTTTCTCTGGATACGACGTTAGGTGGAACCGATTATCAGGTTTCATTGCTCTCAGAGCCCACCGAGGCTTTTCTCCGGCACACTTATCTTTCTGAAGATTACTGACTAGGCTACGGCACTAAAATTTAACAGGAAATGCCTGGCTCCTAGCAAGATTAGAACCTACTTAAATTACACAGCCAAAAGGATTTCAGTTCATAAGGCAGGGGGCAGGGAGCAGTGGTAAGCCATCTACATTTAACTCTGAATTAAGCTGAAACCAGGACAGCTGCCTTGACTTTAAATGAAAAGTCTGAATATACAATATACAGTTTTCAACCCTGAGTACGTTACAAACCCGGGTATCTTCACTACTCTTGAAACAACGATGTGGTTAAGTCAAGGACTAACTGGCCTAGCTTCAGGCACCCACCAGACATGTCCAACTTAGAATGTATCATCTTCTGTTCCCCTTATCGTTGAGGGAGGGAAATGGGAACATCTGAAAGTAAAGCACGTTTCAACCAGGTCTTTAGAGATGACAATCTAGAGAAGTCAGAGCGATGACCCTTCCTTCACCAATTAAGGTATCAAAGCACATGGAGTGAGACCTAGATGTTCAATAGAAGAGAAGCAACAACAACTACCCGGAGGTTTTACATTTAATAATAGTCTATTAAGAGAAACAGCCTCCTGTGTGTGCCGAGACGCTGGCTTTTCAGCTCTTTATGAGCAAAACCTCCGTACAACAGCTGAGGGAAACCAGACTTCCAACAAATTGACACGTCCTTACTATAAAACAAATCAGCACCGGTAGGTGCAATAAATCTCCAATTATCTAGTGATAAGTATTACTATTTTTCACACTGAAAATTAATAAAAAGTATCGAGTTTTACCCAAATTCCTGACTATTCGATGCCTTTGGCTGCCATTTCCACTGCTCCTCAGGAAGCTATGACTTCAGACTGTTTAATGTTAACTTAAAAAGAAGAAAAGATCTTTATGACTCCGGAGAGCTCCACGTTTCAGGCTTCATCATGGCTAGGGGTACGTATCTGATTGTTGGAGAGCACTGTGTTTCCTTAGCTGTTCAGTTACTTCCCCCATGCTGTTCTCTGACCACCTCACCTGCGAAATCAGGCAGGGCCTTATCGTCCACCAGGAGGAGAGGCCGCACCTGCTTCTGCTCCAGAAGATTTCTGGCTGCTGTCAGAGACGTGAAGATCTCGTTTTCTGCAATGTCAAATCCCAGTTTCGTCAGCCTCTCCAGCAGGTCTCTCTTGCACTCCTTCGTTGTGTTTGTCACAAATCGAATGGTAACCGGAGCGCCGCGCAACCTGATGGAGGAAGAGCAAAAGCAAATTGGCCACAGCGTCTTTCTATTTACGTCTCTTTGGGACTGAAGAAGGACCGTTTGTCTGAAGGCTGCAGATGAAAACCCCAGAGTACTGGTGCCACACAAGAACCATGCGGTTGTTAAGCTTCTGCGGACTGGAGGGCGATGTGAAAACAGACGGCAAGAATTACAGCTACCAGAACAAGACCAAGTCTCCCCTGCTTTGCTTCTACCAGGAAAAGTCTGGAGGAAAATGGTGATTCCAAACTCCACAGTAGTAGCAAACACATGATCAACAACAACTAGCTTCAAAAGCCTTTTAATTCAAACTAGATAATAAATAAACCAGCCCTGTATTCTGGATCAAAAGCATCCTGAACCAAAATAAACAAACAAAAGAACCTTGTTGCTAAATTAATATGATGAACTCCACATGCGTGGATGATTTTCACAGCAGCTGTGGCTCATTCAGAGATGCAGGATGCTCTAGGAGCCTATGTTACCTGCGCGGCGATTTTATGTCAGCTTTTGCAGCCATTTCACCCTTTACTGAGGAACACCGATATCGCATAAAACCGCATTATTGCCCTACACTGACGGTACGTGCTACCAAACAATCAAATAATTTTAAGTGACAATTTCAGCGGCATTCCCTTTAATTATTCCCCCACCATCACTTTCTCTGTTTGTTGCTATAGAAACAAACACTGGCATCAGGCCTGCGTGGAGAACATCAGAATAAAGTTGGTCAACGCTGGAGACTTGCTTGCACCTGCCACTTCTGTCTCTTGTTTAGCAGATACACTGACCCTTCACAAGTACGAACTGGTAAAAAAGTCCCCTGGTTGCTAATAAAATAAAAAATAATCTTTTTTTTTTTT
>VZTL01032792.1:907-13010 GCA_013400535.1 Scopus umbretta
CTCTGGAGGGAAATAAATGAACAGGATCCAAATATTGCCTGGGTCACATCTTATATTGCAGCCTTATGGATTATGATGAAAGTTTCAATATACTCAAAAGGAGTTGTGGAAATTAAGACTGGAGAGGGGGAAACCTCTCCAGTGTTATTTACATAGACACCATCTGTGGTTTAGGAAGCATATGAGTCCCAAACTACTGAAGGCTGGGGGTATCATCAGTTACTATTTTGTGTTTATTCTGTTCTTGTACTCTTCTGTAGCTATCTGCTATTAGCTTCCTTCGGAGACAGTACGCTGGGTGAGGTGAAACTGTGGTTCAACTTTGACATGCCTGTTCCTATTCCATGGGTTGCTGTTTGCTGACTGCCAGCAGGAAGAAAAGGCTAATAAGAGGTTCCCTGCTCCTGGCTTGCCAGTGAGGTTCTCTCCTTCTTTTCGAACAGCATTAAGGTGTCCTGCCTCCCAGAATGCTAAGTAATGCCAACACTTCTGAATGCTGTTACTTATGATTTGAAACTGGGGAGAACTTGAGGAATGACTTTCAGCCTTACTCCTTAGTCATGGAATTTAAAAGTAAAAAAATAAAAATATCACATACGGTTAAGTAAAATGTATGTGTTTGTATGGTACCTCTAACCAAACATATATGCAGGGTATGTTTCCCTCTGATTTAGGAATTTTAAAAATTCTGCTTTATATCTTCTGAGAAACTGGAACGCTTTCTGTAAAACATTTAGTTGATTGAGGCTGGAAGAATTCCTGAGGCTGGTCAGTAGCAGCAGAAACCTTTCTCTAACTTTATTGGAAAACCCATACTTCATCCAGTAATGCACCTAAAAACATTAGAGTGAAGTGATGCATTTGGGGGTTCCTTTTCCGCACAATCAGCGGGCGCAGCATCCTCCCATGTGTGCATAGGGCCATATGAGTTGAGACGTATTCTCATCCTGCCACAAAATACCATGTGACTTCAAACATTTCTTCATCTACCCTGTTGAAACAAGCGCGAGAGCAGGCGCTCGGCATTACTAGTTGTGAGTTTCACCGAGCAGATAGGTATGACATCAGGATTGCCTTCAGTCAGAAATCTCGACGTGCAGCTTTGCTGGGTGGGTCTCTGAAGAATTTGAGAGTTGTGTAGATAGGGCGTGTTTACTTTTGTCAGTAGTGAGCGTAATGCCTCTTCCCTGCTAATGTGCTTGTGTTCTCTTTGACTGCAACATCATAAAGGTAGGAATTTCTTTTTTTTTTTTCCTTTTTTTTCCTGATCTGTGTTTTTTTGCGTGTCATTCCCCCCCCCCTTTAGATTATGCTCTGAATGATTAGCATGTGCTGGTCTCTAACATCATCTGTTTTATAAAGGCAAATTAGAGTAACTCTTATGACCGTCTTCGGATAAAGAGTGGAATAGGTGTTAATGAGGTTTTATATGTTGATACGAAGTATTCCAACCTATGAGAACTGCTTTTTATTTTAAGAAAAGGAGTAGGGATTGCAGTAGCAGTTTTGCTTTTCTACTGGTTGTAGTATTATTCTGTTTAGCGCTTGTAAGAGCACTTCTTTGTAAGAGCACTTCTTTCTGAACTGGAAGGGAGGAAAATTTATTAACATGAAAAATAATATTAGCTAATCATGTAAAAGCAATTGCATAAAAAACCCCTTGAATTTCAGTTGCTTGAAAAAGCTAGTTCTAATTTTGTTCTGTAAAATGCTAAGGACAAAAATGTTCTGTAAGAAATTCGGTTGAACAGAGTTTTTTATAAGACTTACCTGTTGAAGATCTGAAGAAGCTAGCACTATAAATAAGCCATTTAAACAAGCTGCCAGAAGGGGTTCTTTCACAGTAATGCTATAACATTCAGATGGAGGAACCCCATTCAGTTTTTCCTCTTGCTTTTTGTAATGTATACCTATTTTTAGCTAGCTTCCTAGCTTGGGTCGAATCTTCAGCTGGGGTGCCACCGGATGAAGAGGCTGTGCTGGTACACCTTTAGCTGTAGATCTCTCCCTTGCATGTGTTAGGACATGAAAAGGATGCCAAACAGTGGCTGAAATAAGGAAATACCAGTTACGTTCTGGCTCCTCCTCTAGTTGGCTTCATGGGTGGAGAACGTCTGGGCAGGTTAAACTGCAAAGGAGGGGATAACCAACAGGAGGAGAAGCGAGAACGGTGGAGCACAGTAGACTTGGTTTAATTGTTGGTTCAGGGTGGTGCAGAGATCATTAAAGTCAATGCACGGGCTTGGGCCACTGTGTGTACATGATAGCTGAAGACCCTGTTTCAGGAAGCTGCAAATCGGACGGTTTTCCAGAGGGCAAATGCACCAGCCCTGTCCCTTTCCCCACCTCCCAAGGGCTGATTTAAAACCCTGAGTCATCCCCTGCGCAGGCGGAGGAGCCAACAACCTTTGCCTCTGCACCCTCGGGTCCCCTCTCTCTAGTTTCTCGCTATTCTGCTGTCTTCACGTGTTTTGTGGTACTGTCATACTTCTAATAATGTGCCTCTCCTGGCCACTGTGTAGCTGTATGCTGCTCTATTCTTCTCTGCCCTTAATCCTTATCTTAAATGAGTAACCAAGAAGGCTCACAACTCTGGTGAAGTCTCCATTATATAACTTAGCATTTTAAGTTAGACTTCAGGTTTTTATTTCAAATAAAATTTTGGTAAGCTACAAAAAAAAAGTAATTTTTGCATCTTTCCCCAATAGTAACAATTTGAAGAAAAGTGTCATACCTAGAGATTTTTTTTTTCTTTACATTCTGACAAGTGTTACAAGTTCTTGAAGCAGCTGGTGTTGTCCTGCTAGGTATGTTCAAACTTTTTATGAATTAAGCATCTATTAAGAACCTGTAGTTTGGATAAGGCTTTTTTTTTTTTCCCCAAATAACTATTTTTTTACCTCAAAATTATTGCAGATATTTGAGTTATTTAATAGATCTTTGTCCAACTCTATCAATATTACAGATTTTTAAAGCATAAAAGCAGACATAATTTGCACTGTATAGTGCAAGAATTTTATTTCACTTTCCTTTGGCTGCCTGCGATCAGCTCAAACCATTTTAGCTGCTCAGAAATGATTTACCTTTAAGTAGAAAGAGCATGGTAACTTTCACCCAGAAAATGAATTATTTCAAACGGGTCTGGTTCTCTGACCCCCTCCAGAGAACAGGGAAAAATATAAAACTTGCCACCTTAATTGAGATTTACTCAAAGTGCTATTTTAGCCTGCTAAAGCATAGTAACCAAGTTACGAGGTAATGTGATAGAATAGTAAAAGAAGTAAAATACGCTAATTGCCCTATAACTAGGCACTTAGAGTTTTACAGTTGAGATTTGTACAAGCTAGGGAGTAAATTTGACGTTAAAGGTCTCATAGCAATCTTAATTCAGCTGTTTTATGGGTATGGAGTATTTCAGTGTTTCATCATAAGAACCTCTAAGTCCGCAGCTCTTCTGTGCTGCCGCTGGTTGTACGTGTAGGCTTGCTGAGATGTCGTTCACGCTGTGGCTCAGGTGGTACGGAATTTAATGTGTCTTCACATTTGGGCAAACAAAATGAGAAAAGATGAGATGCAAAGAGATGGTAGCATCAGTCCAGTACCCTTCATTCAGTTCTCCACAAACGCTAGTTCAAACTCTTTATGCCAATTAGGTGCAAAACGCTGCTCGATCAAATGCAAAAAGCGGTGCCAAGAAGCAGGAACAAGCAATGTCTCCAACTAACAGACACCGGCAGCTAACAACTGATGCCTGAATTAATGGTTTTGCATGGAAGAAAACAGCGGAGGTCAGGGTTGATTTTACTGCCTTAGGGACTAATAATTTTTTTTAGCATAAAAAATTTTCAGTGGAGAAGCTAATCTGGTGTCGCATCCTGCAATTTCTCAAACTTGCAAGTACGTCCAGAAGATGTATAAAGCAGCTGTTGTACATTTGAAAGACTGTATGGCACAGTATCAACTGTCAACACTTGCGCGAATACGAAACCATTAACAAGTTAGGGTTTGTACATGTGTGTGGGGGGGTTATTTTTATTAAAACTCACTTTTCTGTAGTATTTTTTTCTTTAAAGGTATCTTTTAGGTAGTGCTTCTGCTCTTCTCAGCAGGAAGAAGGTTGTATAACTCTTACCAACAAAGTGTAGGTCCCGTGTTTTTTCACCTGTTTCATGGAGGTGATTGTGGTTGGGATTCTTTAAACAATGTGCTGTCTATTTTTAGCAGAACACAAATCTGCTGCTGAAACTTGTGTGTTAACTGTTGCATATAGTGCTTAGTCTTAGGCAAAACCAAAACCTGTGATATGGTGGATCTGATCTTTATTTACTCTTTTAAACCACTTTGGTCTAATGTTGATGGTTAAGAGCTTGTACAGCTTTGCTATCTCTTTTGATATCTGGGAGACTTGATTTTTTTAACTTTTTTTCCAACAGTCACTGCACCAGCTTTACCAGTTCTACCAAATGATGAGAGAAATAGGAGAATTATGTTATTTTTGCTTTTTGCTGATTTCATTCTTTCCCTGTTACACCTCTGGAGTCACACTGAATAGTCTAATAAGCTTAGAGAATTTAAGGCTTTTTTCACTTGCATGTTTGTTCTAGTGATCCATTGGGTTTTCTAATTTACTCAGTAAATAAGGATATGAAATCCTCCTAACACATCCTTCAGACCTGGATATCGCCTTCTCTTAGTTCTGGTTTTGGACATGCAGTTTTTTCAAGCGAGAACTTCTGTGCGGAGAACACAATCAAAGCTTAGGCTCTGTTTCTTTTTATTCATTTCCCAGACTGCAGCAGCCAGAAATGCCACTTCAAAGCAGCTCCTGAATTTGTTTTTCAAAATGTAGCTTTTGTCAAACCAAAATTTGCCCTTTTTTGCTTAATGGCATTAAAAATACAAGTGGGTTGGTTTGGTGGGGTTTTTTTCTTAATGGAATAGATCAAGGATCCAAGGAACAGGGCTTTGAAAGAAACTTCACATTGGTACTTCCCAACTGTGTGGGCTTTTCTTTAATTATAAAGGATGCAGTTCCTGAAGTAACCATTCCTGATTTTCCTGCTTTGCACTAGCCCATTCAAAACTGGATTAGGCTACAGAGGAGATCCCTCCTTAGCAAGGAGGTGATTAGATTTCCTTACTCGGAGTTCCTAACTTCCAAGATGCAGGGGAACCTTCCAGTTTTCTGCAATATCTTGATTTTATTGTTAGACTGACTTTTAGGCCCTTCTAGAGCAAGGGCAACGGTTCCAGTTTTGGCGATGAAAATAATATTGGCGGTGCTGGTGTATGGGTAGGAATCTGGGAAGAAGCAGGGGTCTTTTCACCCTAGGTTGGGCAGAATATGGGTCACTTTTCACTCCACACGTCTTGCCGCTTGCTTGGTGGTGTGATGAGCAGTAAGGAAAAGAAAAAGCTCTGAGCTCAGCTTTTAGGAACAGGAGATTCAGGCTGGGTAGGCTTTCGAGTTTCTTGTTAGAGCTGGTCCCAGCTGAGGACAAGCTGGGCCTTTGCATGTGCTGCCCATTCTTTGGAAGCAGCGTGTGGGAGGGGAGAACAGCAACTTGTGACAGTTGATGCAAACTAAAAAGATCAGCTGCCTTTGAAATCCAGTATCTACAGCCTGATCCCAGCACTGGAACGGGGGGCCACCACGTGTGGTTACACTGGAACACCTGCCTTTGTGTAGTAACCAGCTTCTGAAAAAAGTAAGCGTCCTCTAGTTTTACGCTGGTGTACTAGAGAAACAAACCTGGGTCCTGAGGACTGCAGTCGTAGTGCTTCTCAGAGGCAAAAATTTCTCGGCAACATCAAGTGAGCCTGTTGCAAAGCACGTTCCCCTCACCCAAGTGATAAGAAACTGGTTCTCCTGTTTCCCACCCAGATTTTGGGCACTATATGAGGAAATGCCCATCTACCTCCCCATCACTGCTCACAGCCCCTGGGTGGCAGAAGGGACAGCTGAAAGGCTTCTACCTGTTTATTAGTCCATTCCACAGGAAGGCCTGTGGTGGATGCCTTCCCTTTCCCACTCACACTATGGGCACTCAGAAGAGCTGTTCTCAGTGTAGGACATGGCCAAAGGGTTACTGGCCTTCCTAACCTTTTAGCGTTTAACCAGCTGCAAAAAACCTTTTTGGTTAAAATCAAAACTAAACAGTATAGACAACTTCATTTAAAAAATACGCAAGTACTTGAGGTTGGTCTACATGTAATATGCCAGAACGATAGCCCTTGTGGGAGCAAAACTTTTTCCATAAAAAGTAGCATGCAAACAACAACAAGATTTTCTCTCCGATGGCGCTGGCAGTGTGCCTTTAACCTGATGTGGTCTGAAAGCAGAGTTCGAGCTCTCTGGCCATTCGAGCTCTGCCTAGTGAATTGACACAGATGTGGGCTTAAGGGTTCTGAGAAGTCACTCTGCCACAATTGTCCCAGGCAGCTGGTAATCGGAAGGAGGAGAGTTTAGCAAAGGCAGCTATGGTTTTCCTAACAGATAAAGCTTGCTAGAGGCAAATGACCTGTGTGTTTTCTGCCTGTCTCCTTTTCTCCACCCTCTGTCCGCCTCTTTCATGATTTCCACAGCCATTGTTCAGGGCCAAAAGGATTCAAAGTAAATAATTTAGAATGAAATGGTCAAGTCATAACGTGGAGAAAGCTGGTAATGAGGATTAGTGTTTGGGACAGTGGTTGCTGTAGATGTGGTGAGTAAATCATAGAGCTGGATTATTTGTACGGGTGATGCTGCGGGAGCACTGAAAGAACCTTTCTGGCAGAGGGAATGGGATAATAGATGGATTAATCTTTAGTAGGCATGGTGGTCTTGGGCTGACGGTTGGACTAGATGATCTCAGAGGTCTTTGCCAACCTTAATGATTCTATGATTCCATGACAAAAGTGTAATTTAGTTCCAATACTAATTTTAATCAAGGTTTCTAGGAAGTAGCAAGTATGTATTTGTGGAGAAGGAGATAAATAAAGCTAGTGCTGAGTTATTCTCAGTTTGCTTTGAGTGGTGCTTCCTGAGATGGAGCCTTCTGTTGGGTGTCGGCTTCCTTTTCATACAGAAAAACATACAAAGTACTTGTGGGTTTCATGAGATATTCCTCAGCAAGCTGAAAGGGCCACAGTTTGTAGTACAGGAGAAGAGAACCTTGCTTGTATATGATGTGTGAGACAAAATAGTATTTATGGAGTTCCTCTATGTTTCAGGAGGGAGAAAACAGACAGACACAGCTGTCAGCCATTTAAGAATAAATAGGGTAGAAAGAGAAACTCTGAAATGCTCAGGTCACTGCTGCCCAGGTGTGTTTGGAAGGACTTCCTCACCTTCCAGGTGCTCTAGGAACCTCATAATGAGAGCTGAAGCTGATGGGAGAAACAGGGAAACAGCCCAGCTACTTAAAGAGCTGCTATTATGAAGATGGAAATCTCCAAGATTGCTCGGGGAATGGCCTGATTTGCTGCAGCAAATACCTAGGTTGGATGTAGGGTGAACATCCAATTTAGGGGTAATGAAACATAAGAATAGGCTGCAGACAAACGTGGGATCTCATCAACAGTTTTCTAAGAATTGCCTGCACAACATTCGTCAAGGATGCTCTAATTCCCTGAGTGCAAGGCAAGTCCTGGTACAAATACAGGGTATTACCGAAGAAAATTTCAGAGAAACCACCCTTCTGTGACTGTATTTGGTGTTTGTGAGGAAAGATTCCTGCTGAAATCTGTGGACTCTGGATCAGACTCCAAATCCCAGAATTCCCTTAAATTTTAGATTAAGCATGTGCTTATGAGCTTAGTTTTAATAGAGATGTGTTAACTAATTTAAGAGCTGAAAAAGTAGTTGGATGGTAAGGCATGCGTATGCCTTAACATAAACTAGTGAAATCCCGAGAATCCAATATGGAAACACGTACTACTGTGTTTTTTCTAGGGTTTGTTCTGGGTGCATATTCAGTGACAGCCCATCTCACCGCAGTCCGACTGTTAGTGCTCTTTCCACTGTGTTATAATAGACTGGCCTATTTTTGTTACAGTTTGTGATAGCTTGCAGTGCATAGTCTAGTTTAAAATTATAGATATATTAGGAAGCAGAACTGTGTAATGAGTCTCTGCCCTGGTCTTCTAGGGCAGTTCGTCTGCAAGCCTTTCTGTCTGACTTAAAATGTCATGTTTCAAAGCCCTGCTTCATTATCACGGCGCCTGCTAGCTGTAGTTAAGGGTCTGTTAGCAGCCCCATTATAAATCCCTACTTCCAGGAGTTTATAATTCAGCAGTAAAAAATTGCTCTAGGCTGAAACTTGGCATATAAAGTCTTGGTGCAGGAACAATTGTGATTTCTCCCTCCTTTATTTTTGCATTTGCTTACACACACACAATTCATTCAGTTGGTTTTTACTGTCCCATTTTGGCATTTAAAAAGATTAAATGGCTGGGTTATTAATATTTCAATACTGACTACTGTGCATGGCCAGTAAATTGATTGGCAGTGTCTGTTAACCCAGCTCTGTTTGAGGGATACAAGTCACCGTTTCACAAACCTGCCGCAAGGCTTCAGCTTTGTGCGCGCAGCCCAGGGTGGGTCGCAGGGCTTGTTCCTTCGCTGCTGATTGAAGTGGGCTTCAGAGCCAGCCGTGTCCGAATCTGGAAAGCCGGTTTGAGCCCACTAATCTGGGTGTCCTGATCCAGCACAGGTGGAAGCTACGTGTGGCTGCAGGAAAAACTCAAGTTGTGTGGCCCCTGCTCAAATACGGAGGAACGTGAAAGCGCCTGAGCTACGCGCTGTGCTCGGCATGATTTGATCTTATCGCTTGGTCCTATATAAAGGTATGGCTGCGAGATCTTCAGATGGGATTTCTAACGCTATGAGGAGACTTGGTTGAAATTCTCCCAGCTCAACTGTTTCCTCATCAAAACTATCGTTCTGTGAAATCAGTTATTTCCTCATATTTTTTTCTGGTTTACAGGAAATTTTAGTATGGAAAAAGTTATTTAAACTTAGTCCTAGAAGTTATAGAAAGATTACTTATTTCAGCCTCATGGAAAATATTATAGCAACTTCTATTTTTATTCAATTTTAGAGTATTTTTATAAGATATATAACATGTTTGTACTGTAAAGTCCTTACAACTAAATGAGGGATAACAGAAATTTAGAAATCTATAACGTAGAATGCAAAGCTTGAAAACGCAAAGCTGGAAAAAAAGCAGCCAAGAAGAGCAATGGTATCCTGGGGTGCTTTAGGAAAGAGTGTGGCCAGCAGGTCGAGGCAGGTTATCCTCTCCTTCTGCTCTGCCTTGGTGAAGCCGTATCTGGAGCACTGTGTCCAGTTCTGGGCTCCTCTGTTCAAGAAAGACGAGGAACTACTGGAGAGAGTCCAGCGGAGGGCTATGAAGATGATTAGGGGGCTGGAGCATCTGTCTTACGGGAGCGCACCAGAGCGGGCTCCCCAGGGAGGTGGTAGAGTCTCCTTCTCTGCAGATATTCAAAACCCGCCTGGACACGATCATGTGCAACCTGCTCTAGGTGAACCTGCTTTAGCAGGGGGGTTGGACTAGACGATCTCCAGAGGTCCTTTCCAACCCCAACCATTCTGTAATTCTGTGAAAATGAGGCTTTTACAAGAACGAAATTTTTTTAAGTGATTTCCCCCCGCCCCCCTTCAAGAACTGATTTTAGACATTTTGTTCTGATCTAGGATTTGGTCACAGTTAAACCATAGTATTTCTTGCAAATCTCAAAAAAAAGCTTGCTGTGCACTGTAATTTTTATAATTGGTCCTGTGCACAGGTGTTTGCAAAATCAGGATCAAGGTATATATTGTCATTAGCATATTAAGCAGCAGTAATTCAGCAGCAAAATGTCTTCATTATTATGGAACTGAGTCACCTTCTGGACTTTTCAAATTCTTTTCCACCCTTCCACCTACTTATATTTAATTTATGAAGGCAGCCTAGGGAAGATCGGTTCTCTTTGGTTTCTTTTGTGTATTAGTATGATAGATTATAAATTATTATTGTAAAAGTTATGACCAGGTACTAAACAGTCCAGTGTGAATGATTGACATGGGGCAGCAGATTAACCCCCCACTGCAGGTTTCAA
The DNA here is from genome assembly GCA_013400535.1 of Scopus umbretta. Taxonomy (NCBI): domain Eukaryota; kingdom Metazoa; phylum Chordata; class Aves; order Pelecaniformes; family Scopidae; genus Scopus; species Scopus umbretta. The sequence continues at coordinate 11,009 of VZTL01032792.1, forward strand.
AGGTTCTGCATTGGTTTATACCAGCTCAAAATTTAGCTCCATTATTTTATCTTGTGCTGGATTATAATCCCACCTGCATGCTCTAAACCAAGGGGTTTTCAACTTCTTCTAACTGATTGGGTGGTTGGGTTTTTTTCTGAGAAAACTGACACAATTACACACTTGAGGTCTGTTTGCTCTTGATTTAGCCTGGGACACCTGAGCATCTCTAGAGTGCCTGCGGTTTCTCCGTAGAGTGTTTCTGTTGGACTTGCAATACCAGTGCAGCCCATGGAGGCCAGGACAGCTTGTTCTTGTGGGACCCGAGCCTCATCTGCTAATTGTTTGTACCTTGTCTTTAGGAAATGTTCTGCCAGCTGGGAACCACTGTTCTCCGCAGCAAGGTTCAATATGGTTTATTTAATGCATTTTGTTTTTGATACATTAGGATTAATTTTTAATTATCTTTTTATTTGCTTAGCATGGCGCACATATTAAAGACCCTCAACAGCTGGTTCTGGTGGGAGAATATCTGGATGCCTGTCAATGTCACATGGGCACATTTTGTAGACCGTGACGGGCTTGTCTTTCCAAAACCACATCAATTATATGCCACAATACCATATGCTTTTGTATTGCTGATTATCCGATTCTTCAGTGAAAGGTAAGAAACATAAATGCAATTTTATGCTAATGTTAATCCTCACTCATGCTAAAAATTTTTGAAAAACAAGATATCTTTAGATCAATGTTTCTGTGTTTTTATAAAGGAGGGTTAGTTGGTGGTTTACTAAAAAGATCTAGTACAGATAATATGGCAGGTGAAAAACTGGGAAATAGTTTCACTGTTAAGTACACATGGCTGTTGTCCAATCTAGAAGGAAAATATTTCTAGCTAGCTTTTCTAGAACAGCATTGGGATAATTCTAATTAACTCCTTTTGCTAGAGAGACAATTAATCCAAAACCCTTTGGGTTTCCTTTTGCTTTTTCTCCTTCGGTGGAAGGGCAGAGGTATTTGTCCTCCAAACCAAACCTCTCCTTTCGTTTGGTCCTCCACCAGAACATTTGTGTGAGGCTGATAGATCCCAGGTGTCTAGCTGTAGCAAAACCAGGCAGACTGGAGGGATCTCAAAGTTTCATGTGAACATTTTATGGACGTCTAGTAATACTGATTCTTTTTTTTCCTCACTTTGGCACTGTAAGATGGATTGTTTCTGCAGCTGGAATCTTATGGGTCAGGCAAAGGTTGGCTCCACAAAAGAAAGCTACAAATACGTTAAGATTTGCAGTGCTTTGACTTATTTATTTGTGCATTTTTTTTGCTTGACTTTCTTTTTTTTTTTTTTTTTTTTTCCCCTCTAAAGAATGTGATTAGTAGGTTTTTATAATTAATTCAGGATAGAATGAGGAAATTTGGAATGTCATAAGCTGGACGGGCTTAAAACAGAACCAGATAAGATCATTCATGTTAGAGATCAAAAGTAATTTGGATCATATGTCTATAACCATTCACAGTGTCTCCTGAGTAACTGCTTGCCCAACTGTGTCTCACTGTGCTGCTGTTGGAATCGCTTGTGTGAATAATTAGCCCACACATCTGGCCTGCAGTGAATCTGCCCATGAATGAGGAAAACTGACCGCTGCTATGAGTAACAAGGAATCAATTGCTGATATCAGCAGGAGCGAAGGGGGGCTTTTTCAGAAAAGCCTGCCCAAGTAGAGCAGCGAAGCATGTGGCGTGCTCTGCAGCAATTTATATTGGGAAAAGGAAGAGAAAGAGAAGCCTTCAGTCTCTGGAGGAGTTGCTGTGTGCCACAAGCTAGAGGCCGCAGGCCAGATCCTGTGTCGTGGGCAGTGGTAGCCCGGTGAAGCAGTGTGCTAAGTGACTATCTGCCACTAGGAGAAAGTATCCCAGTAGCAATCTTTCAGCTCACATGGAGAGAGCACCTCTTCTTGTTTCACTCTCCCTTAACTGTTGGTTAACTCCAGTATGTCTCTGAAACAAACAAACAAAAACAAAC
>VZTL01032807.1:0-11924 GCA_013400535.1 Scopus umbretta
CCTTGGCTCCCTTTTTGCTACTATAAAGTAGGACAAGCTCTAGCCCAAAGTAGCATTGGCATATCAGAATACAGGATCACCTCAAAAAAATAGGTTAAACCCCATATGAACTTCATCAGTAAAATCTTGGGCTATCCAAATCGGAAATATAGTCGTATCAGAAATATTAGTGTTAACTTTGTCTAGTGAGAGGATGAAAATCCACTTCTAACACTTTTGCCTACAATCCATTGTTAACTAACAACCTGAACTTTAAATAAACCATGATTTGTTTAAAGAGGAAGTAATATTGCAAATTGCCATTTACCTTTCAGACTATGCACAGGAGGAAGGTGAAACTATAATTCTGAAATCTAATAACAGATTTAAAAAGAAAAAAATCACCTGGCTTTAATTTATATTTTATTTTGAAGTGGTTTTCACTTTATTTTTACAAGAACAACCTACTGTGCACTGAAACTGGCCTAATACGTATTTACACAGCAGGGCCATGAACAGCTCTCTGTAACTCCAGTTAGAAGGGTCTGTTTTCTTCTTGCTTTGCATTTCTTTCATACTCTGTATGATCATCTCTGAGATGTCCTGTAATAAAGAGATGGGTCAATTGAAGTAAATTCAGAGGAAACCAGGTAATACATTGTGAACAAACCAGAAACAAACATGACCTATAGGAACAAATTATCAGTAAAGTATTTGCAGTCATGAGTAAAATTGATTCAGGGAACAGGGTTAGGGTGTCCTTTTTCTTCTGACTGCAACAGCAGTGACCATGAAATATTAACTAGACTCTCAGTGAACTATTTTCCACTTCCTTGGAGGGTGCAGGCTCTTTTAGTACAAGGTAACCAAGGTAACCAAGGTAAAAACCAAAAATATTAATGCATCTGTGACTTACTACCTACTAAGCCATAATGGCTAACATATACAGTCAATTTATCTCTGAGCAAAGGTATTTCCCTAACAAAGATTACCCTTTAAGTTACAGTGAAGGAAAAGTCCACATCTCTCAGTACAGTCTTATTAAAGTTAAAATTCTTTTTACCATGCTCCTACTTCCCCCTGCCCCGGGAACTTGTAGAGCACACAAAAGTAAAACCAAGCCTCTGGTATCTCAACTGAACTACTACCTCCTAAGCTGCTGAGATCCTTAAAAGTAAGTTTCTGTGTTTTCAGTAACTCTCATCTACCTCATTGTACCTAATCATTGTGTAGAAGTATATAATGATCCTGATTAAACTCATCTTCTGGGAATTCATCATAAATTCTTCCTGCTGTATGCTCTCCTTTAATTTGTGTCTCTCTGGTAACATTTAAAGTCGGGTATTGACATCCCTGACTGAGCAAACAGCTTATCTCAGACAACATCCTGTTTTGTGCACTTACGAAATTCACAAAAACCTTTTTCCCACAGGCCATGTTTAAACACAGGCAGTCACCTACAGCCACTTTTCTATTGGTGTTTATTCCTCCATTTTCTTCACTTTCTTTTAGTTAATTTACTTTCTAAATAGAAACATCCATTCCAGCTCAAGGTCAAAGTGCAAAGGTATCTCTTACTTTCTCTCTGCTACTGATAGGTGGAAGCAAGTGTGACTTTTCTGAAGAAAATCAACAAAAAAACCCAAATAAATGAATCTGTCCATAATACTACAGGCAAGGAAGAACCAAATAGGCAGCAGAAAGTATGTTGATGCTGTAGCAAGTGAGATGGTTTGCCTTCCGCTGGGTATTAAAATAGCTTAGTATAACAGAAACGCAGTTAACACTTTGAGGTGCAAGTTCAACAAATCTCCCAGGACCACAGAGCACATTAATCATATGAACATGGAGGGATCAGCTTTAATTCAAACACAAAACATAGCAAGTGGCAAGAAAGTTATGAGTAGTAAAGCAATAAAAAGCAGGAAGAATATTGGCACCAGATCCTCTTACTTTCTCTTTGCTCCCCTCTCCTTCAGTGAACTGAAACAGCCTCCACAGAAGTAGCAGACCTGGGGCCTGGTCAAACACCATCCCAGAAACATGGTTAGAGCCCAAAAGAATGTGTGCTGCCAAGCTAGTCTCAGAGCTTGTGTTGACAGCTGTGGTTTGCAGGAATTAATTCCTCCAGAAGCATAGGCGAGCTGCTCTTCTGCAGTGAGCAAGCAGCAGCCTTTATCTCATAGACAGATACTCCCTGAGGCATCACTGGAGCAATTCTAGACATCAAAAAGGTTATTCCCAAGAACTGTTTACATCTTGGTATGCCTCAAGAGCTGTTTTCTAAAGAGATGGCAGAGTTAACAGGGCAAATACCTCATGCTGAATGGGGAGCTTAAGAAAAAGGATAGTTTAGAAACAATAAACAAAACAAAACAACAACAAAAAAAAAGGAGGGAGAAACTAGAGGTAAGCTAGGAACAGAGAGTATTTCCAAACAAAATACAGAAAAAAGCCAGATAAGGTTGGGGCACTGGACCCATGTGCGGTTTACTTGAGAAACCATAAAGCAACTCTTATTTGTGTTGTTTCTTCACATATACAAAACCAACCCTAACTTCTGCAGTTTTCAACAGTATTTTTGCTGTACCAATACATGCTACAGAATTGGTAGTGTGCAAGGAACAAAGCTGCCAAATGCTTCTCTGTTGCATAGGCACAGATTGCCCTTTGGCTCTCAAGGACAACAGACCACAAGAGCAAAGAATAGCACTGATAACAGAAGTTCAAGTAATTTTTGCATACCCAGGTAAACTCAGTACTCTGTATGCATCCCATTTTGAATTCCATGTCCTAGAAACATCCCAGAGATGCAAAAATATCAGATGCCTGCATTGCCTAACACTGCACTGTCACGAAGTAGACAGAAGATGCGTATGTAAGCTAATTTTAGGAACAGTATGCAGTCAAACTTATAACAAAATATTTATTTTGTAAATTAAATACAGAGTACACGGAAAACAAGAAGGATTCTGCTGTGAGTGGAAAACAAGTGGCTTGCAGAACAACAGCTTGATGCATTTGCCATAACCAAACAGAGCCTATGTTATCAGAAAATTTGAAACAGCGATATTAATACATTAACCAGATGTGAAATAAAGCGTCTAATATCACCAATAATTAGCCAGGCAGCAGCAATACAAAAGGTTCAGAGTGCATGTTTGCCTTTCCTTCGGTTTTCATTTTTGTTTGATAACTTCCCTCTTCCGGTTGTTTTGTACGAGAGGCCACCTCAGACTTCCAGCCTGAGAGAGGAAAGGAATGCTTAGATTACAGAAGCATATGTTACGACTGCCCACTTACTCCTACCCATTTGTTTGCTGTTTTGCCCAAACCATTCCCTTTCTCCCCATTCGTGCATGCTTTCTAGCCTTTCACACAGACTAAATTATGCAGATTTCCTCAGCACACAGTCCCTTCATTATCACTGTGCCCAGGAAGAGACTGCTTCCTGTCCCCAGCCATTCCAGTTGCTCCAAAAATCTTCCAAGTATCTTGTGCATTTCCTTTAAGACTACATTATTATCAGCAAAAGGAAAAATCTTAGAATAGTTCAGAAGCATCCATAACATTTAATATAATTTTCATCTATGTCACTTTTTGCCACTCACTTAACTCAGGCTGAACAAGCAGCTAATCAAGAACATCAGTGTCACTTAAGCATTTGCACATTTTTTCAGTACAGTAAGACTCAGGTACAAAGCATTTAAATTCATTTCAGAATGTCCATCTCCTTTTCAAATGCTTCCTTACAAGGCAAGGCGATATTCAAATCTCAGTTTTCACACTGAGTAGGACCCCCCCAAATAAGCAAGATACACAATTCAAAGTATTGCTGGTATGCATCAGCGCGGAGCATCCCATCACCTTCTCCTTCCAAAGGACCAAGCCTAGAGCTTCAATGGGACTATTACTTGTTCTTTTTTAAACAAGTCAGTAAAGTTGTTCTGAGTTATGAACATAATCATTTCTGGTTCCCACTAACATTGATTTGAATTTCACTGATTACTAAGTAGCAGACGTCTTTGTCAACAAAATTATTTCTCCTTTCATTTGTAATTTTTCTTAGTATATATAATCATTGTGTTATTTTCTTTTTTCAGTTAAATATTTCTTTTCCTTTCAATTAACAGCTAAGGTAGCACTAAGCCTGGGAGTGCCAAAGTGGTAGTATACAACTGCTAAAACACAAGAGAAGTCTGATACAAGAGTATAAGTTAAATGTAAACATAAATCCACTCCACACAATAACCTCACATCATCAGTACAATTGTACTTCTCTATTAAATTTGTTTTTAATGGAAAAATGCCATAGTAAATATGCTAACACACGCTTAATTGGAACAAAATCGGGTATCTAATTATTGGCATTAGGAGGGAGCCCAAAGGCTACAGAGAACTGGAGACTGAGAAGTCTCTGTCCAGAGACAGAAGAGACTGCAGAGAGTTGGAGGTAGGAACAGCAAACTTTTATGGTTGGAAGGGCTGAAATTCAGTTTACCACATTGTTATTAGAAAACAAAAAAAAATGTTTAAACCTAGCAGATTGGGTCTGATGTAGAAAAAGAGAAAACCATGGTATGGATATACATCTGACTCCTTTAAGATAATGACCTCAACAGATACTTATCGTGCTGTTCAAATGAGAGGAACAGTCTGTTCTTCTGGTTTCAAACATGGTTACTTACCAATCTGCAGTTTGCAGCAAAGGACATGTAGCATAGATACAAGACAAAAAAACATTAATGGTAAACATAGTACTTGGAACAGTCTAGCAAGCAAGTTTGTGAACTCATTTCTCACTTGAAGTGAGGGAAGCAGAAATTAACCAAACCCCAAATATATATCCTTTGATGTCCAAAGGTAGGATTTAGGGAACCGTAATATTATCAGTCTGGAAAAGTATTACAAGAGATACTCAGGCTTTATTACTTTAATTAACAGACTGGGCCACTGACATGTAGAGAAATGTTTCAACATGTAAATTATGCTCCAGTTCCGGCACAACCTAAAGATTTAGACTGATCGGAAAACAATTACCCCTGTACAGTTTCCAGTTTCTAGTGACCTGTAAGTAGCCTAGTGTCAAAAATAAATGAATTTGACACTGCTGAGGCAGCTAGCATTCCTATGACCATGCTGGAACAGTCACTGCTGTTAAGTCAGACCGAATGAGCTATCAGTATATTATACTAATACTTCTAGTGAAGAAACTATTTTAAGGGTTTCTTGACAGGAATTATTTAGTGCAATGTGTAAGTCTAAAAAGAACAAAGTTATCCATTTGGTATCACAAAATTTGTAGCTCAACTCTTTCACTGAAATCCTGTTGGTCAGGTGTCCAATTAAATGTATGCCACATAAATACAAAAAGCAATTAGAAGAACATTAAAACAAGCTGCACTAACATTTGTTGAGAATGCAGTGCAATCTTATGAGACTCAGTTTCATTATTTCAATTTGATTAGCTGTGCAATAGTGTATTATTAGCAGAGGGTACCAACTGGACAAACTTCTAGACAGAAAGATGCAGCGACAAACAGACAAATATACTGGCCAGCCTGAGCTGCTAAGCTTTTGTTGATGTCCTCCTCCATCATTCTGAAACAGCCATTTCTTGCAATATTAATCAGTGCAACCATACTCAGAACCCCATAACTGAAAGACCTTTGCATTTGCAACAGTACTCTAAACACACTTAGACAATATTGGCAGAATATATTACATTAATGATAATTTTTAAACAAAATTTTCCAATGATCACTCATTCACAAGTTTTTAAATAAAAGTTTATTACAGAAATTATTTTGAACAAAAAGGCAACAGTATCTGTTGTAATTTAAAAAAAAAAAAAAAAAAGTAACATTGTAGTCATGCCCTGTAAAGTGAGCTGAAGAAATGCTACAGGTATTTCTTCCGCTGTCATTCTGTGATGCTTTCTAGTATGGATTAAGTCACATCTGCATCACAAGAATTAAGTATGAACACAGTCCCTTTCCATGCTTCTCGACAGAAAGTGCTGCACATTAACAGAAAACATTGCAGACAAACCACAGTTCTATTCATTCTGCAGTATTGGAACCAGTGTCTAGGAAAGAAAAAAGAAAGTGTGAGTAATATGTACCCCCATTACAGTTAAGTATAAATTAAAGAGAACCAATACCATTCTCTAATACCTTCCCCAAGCTCAAAAGCATTCCCCAAGCATTGTAGAACATGTCCTGTACCTATCCAATTCCCTCCACTGCTATCAATGTGATGCATGAACTGCTTGTGCTGTTTCACTTCAGTTAGCAACACTGAAAAGAGCCAGCACAAAACTTCAAGGTTGTGCACGCACATCGTTTGCTATTAAGGCATTAAAAAGACAAGAAGCTTTGCTCCAACTTGTAGTGATACACACACACTTTATTACAGTCAGCCAGAAGTACATCTGGCTATCACATGATCTACTAAAGAGAAAGTGTTTTGCACATACAGTAGCATAAACTCCTATGGAGTGTGGGCTATAGTTAATTATGCATTTTGAAACAGATGCAAGAATGAGAGCATGATCTTCATAAAACAACTGAGAAATTCTCTGTTCTGAACTTTTGTCAGAAGCACCAATTAACACCAGTGCAATTTCTGGTATTACTACCACTACTGCTTTCTTGTTCTTACAGCTATGGAAAAAAATACATGAGAGACATGGATATGGAGAAAGACAAGTCAGTGTTTACTACGTTCCTTTAGCAAGTCAGCTGCTTGTGGGGGAAAAAAGACTGTAATGTTAATAGCAAATTTAAGTCACCCAGTTCTTTAAATCTCATCTGCATACTTTATCAAGAGTGAAAACGATTAATGCTTGGAAAGTAAGGTTTCCTCTACTAGCTATAACAAGCACACAAAAAATAAACAGAGCAAGACTACATGCTTGGCTAATACCAGAAGTTGAGCAAACAATAAATCCTGTCAACTCTACAGCTACAACCTGAAGTGACCACTGTAATCATGCCAGGATCAGGAAGCCATGAAGAACCTGTTTCAGAGGTCTATGGTATATTTAAATAAAGCCTTTTCCATTCTCAGTTCTTCCTTTTAGCATCACTCCCCGGGGATGAAACAACTGGCACCACTTCACACATCTTTAGTGATATTCTGCCACATTGATGGTTTTAGAAGTTATAAACCAGCTTGCCATGAAAGTCACTAAATGACTTTTTCCAGTAAAGAATTTCAAGGAACGCTGACAAAAGTAACCCAGTCAAGCAGATATGGAACATAAACTCCCATGAGCAGAGTACGTACAGTAGGCCTGTTAAGCAATACATAAATTTTACAATATCATTTGCAAATGCTAGCATAAGCTTTTCACGTGCTTGGGTCCCCCACTATCAAATCCAGCAAACAATTGCTTACACAGTTTTCTCAGACAATTACTTGCTCAGACTGATGAAGCACTCCTTGAATTCAGTAAATCATGGTGCTGCTCTAACAAATAGGTTAATACTAGAAAAATCACCACACTGAAATTCAATCAAGACTACTTCTGACTTTCTAATCGTGCTAGTAGTATGTCCTTCCCAAGAACAGGTGTACAGCAGTCTCTAACGCATTCCTATTTCAGTGCTTCTGAGTTAGGGAAGCATTTAGCTTGCTTTTGTTTCATTTCTCATCATATGCAAAAGGGAGTGCAGAGCCCTTCTTTTGTCTGAACAATACAATCAATTTAGCTTTAATCAGACATTTGGTCAAAGCTTTCTATAAATGATCATGTCTTGTGTCTCAGCTTATTTATATCATATTTCATACTTACTTTTTCCATCACATGCTACAATTTTCACTTTATCCACTTTCACAAGTTCAGTGACCTCCCTAAATTCAACATCATTCAGTACAAATGTCCATACGTTGTCACAAAACCTGTACGTATTCAGAGACCCCTTTAAAAAGACAAGAGACATTTTCTATAGGATGCATCCCAAAAGTAACAGAAAATATGTTTACTATCTACTGAACTACGTACCTTCTAGAACCAGGTTTGCCATAAAGCCAACTGTGAACCTGAATGCATGCAAACTTGGCAAGCAAGCAGTTCTGAGGAAAACTGCAGTTAAATGCCTTCCAGTGGCTGAAATTTTCAAGACCACGTAGTGATGTTACAGTCTATCCAAGGGGAAGCTTCACAGGTATGCTAAGAAGTTTTATAACTTTTCTAATGTGTACAAAAGATCAGTATCAGATAAGATTTCTTAAAACATGGGCCATAAGAAAGATCAGTTACAGCAGTGATCATAACCAGATATGAATTCTGCAATTGTTTAAATAAAGCAATAGTTTAAACAAAAAATAATGACAAAACTGACGTATGTGACATAAAGGGGCATCCCTCATGTTTCATATATTATGGAGGATGTTGATATGTAAACCTTTTGGCCTTCATCTTCACATATTTTAAACTGATACTCTTGAACTTCAGCTCCAAGTAACATTTTTTTTCATTTATCCACTAAACAGTCTGAACAATTTTCCGTACCACATTACATACAGAAAACAAGTGTGTCAGAGAAAAGATGTTACGCTCTTTTTAACATATCTATATGGCTTAAAAATCTAAAATCTTAAGAGTTCACTTCATCAATGTGTTCTGCATGAGACTGTAGAGGAACTATTATGTCCTAAGTTAACAGGACAAGTGGTTTTTTTTCCCTCAAAATTGCAATCAAGTTGAGATTTAACAATTTGCTGGCTATCTGACATTAATTAGGGTGGCTGGCTGGGAAAAAAATGCCCAACTTATTTTTCTATGATACCTACAAAATGATCCAGTGACTTACATACGGGCAGATCTACCACTCTCTAGTCTCTCTTCACGTTCTAGATGTGGCTGAAAATGTGGCCTCTCACTTCTGCTAGGTACAACAAAAAGAAGCAAGTCTTCCTCCCCATGTGCAAGACACTGAGGATGGCAATACTACCCATCAAAGCATTTCCCTCTTCCCCTTCCCATCTTCATCCGCCCACCAAATCTGTTTCTGATTTTTGTATTCTTTCAAAAGATCCCTGGCAGAACAAGATAACAAGTCTTGCAACTGCATACAGAACATCCCTGTAAACAGTCATTATTTCAGAGTCAAAATGGACCTTTGTTTTTGCTTAGAGCACACAGCTTTTAACAACATTCTGCAATCACCGCTTAGTTACTGTACCTCATGAAGAATTTTTATATAGTTATCTTACCCTGAAATTGACTCTGTTCCTGACTCGTTGTGCCAGTGCCGAATTTATAGCTTTATCAAACTGAAGTAGCACCTGAAGGGCCAGCTGAGGTGTGATTTGCTGTGACTAAAGCAGTACAGGGGAAAAAAAACGGTTTTTTTTTAGTTGTTTCAAAGTAAACTCAAAAACACAACAAAAAATTGAAAAAATCAAAACAAAGTTCACATGAAGCAGATTTCTAGAAGAACAATTTACAAAAGTACTACATTCCTGTGTTTACTTCCTTTTTCCTGTTTTAACTCTGAGAGAAGAAACAATGTGCTAACGTGATTTTTTTCTGCTACGCACAGGTTTCTTCCAATAACTAGTCATTGTACACAACCAGAAGAGCAGGAAATCGATTACAGTTCGATGGCTGTTCATTTACTGGGCCACGCAACAGGGCATTCTGCCACTTACATAAAACATTTTCCTTTGTCTAGAATGTTAAGAAAAGGATTTCCACGTGAATGGAGCACCAATACCTTTTGATTTCAATCAGTTAAGTTTTCCAAACGTTTGCCATAGTACCCCGATACAGCAACCACAAAGCCATTTTAATAACTCTAATTAAGCTAATTGCCCAGACCCTAAACCGCACACGCACCTGTATAAGCTCATCCAGGCTCTCCTGAAGACTGTTCCCCAGCGTGGTGTTTCTATACAGCTGATATGCCATGGTTTACCGAGGTGGGACAGACACTTCCCTGACCATCCACGGCTCTGGATGCCTGTTATGTCCTCGCTCTCATTTAAAAAAAATAAATTAAAAAAAAAAAATTAGGAAAAAAAAAATCTAAAACCCACAGCAGAGCCCTTAACGTACAACGCGCNGCGCCGTGCCTGGCGCCCGGGGAAGCGGCGGCAGCAGGCCGAGCTGCACAGCTTTCCCCGGCGCAGCCCCCACCGCCTCCCGTAAACACCGAATCAGCGCCGCAACGGGCCGGGGTTAACTTCTTAAAGTTACTTAAGAACGGTCTGTTAAAGTCTCTGTACTTCCGAGCTTAGGTTTACTGTACCTCTTCAAGTGCCTGCAGCCCATGCCCGCCTCCAACTAAGGCCTTAAGCATTTTCCTGTAACGTACCCCAACCTGTACCAATTGCCAAAAGCTTTGGAATAGTCAACTCCAAAACGATCTTCAAAAAAATCATTAGTTTTCACTGTGACTAGTGAACTGGCACCTACAATGCTTTGGGAACCAAATCTAAATTTCATGGTTTTGAGAGGAAAGTGGTGGTGCAGGCAATCACAAAGGACTCTCATAGTACCAATACATTCCTAAGCAGCAAAATAAAACATTCAGACCTTTTCTGCAGGTATTGATTGCATATAGCATTTATTTTTTTCCTAATTAAAAAGTTTCCCATAAGTATGAACAGCTAGCGCATTCAGAAATGTGTTTATCACATTACTGCATGACACCTTGGAACAACACAAAACAGAAGCTCATCCAAAAAGAAAGGTAAGAGGTAGGTGAAGATAAAATAAAGGGGGAAAGGGAAATAGTCACATCTGTGAAGAATATTAATAGTCAATTTAAGCCAGTTATATCCTCTACGATTCACAACCTATACATTTGCACAATTACCACAGCTCCACTTCGTTAAATGCTGCGCATTTCCCGTATCGCACATACTGAAGTTTACTAACAATGTCTTAACCCTTCTACCTACCATTCAACTGGTAGAGCACCCTACTACTCAGGCTTTTCTTTTTAATAAAAAGGCTCAGATGACTGACTGATAATGTTTAGATGACTGAATAAGAAACACTTACAGAACTGCAGAGCCACTGAGAAAGTAAGCATCTGTCTTCCATGAATATTTTTTCTAATTATTAACCTGGAATTCCATGTCATAAGTATTAACTAGCAGCTGAGCAAGCTAGCTTAAGGAGCATGGTAAGGTAAGGACTTGACTTTTTGAAAACACTCCAGTAGCTTCTCCTCAGATCATTTTCAATACTGGGAAAAAAAAAAAAAAAAAACAACCCTNTTCCACGTGAATGGAGCACCAATACCTTTTGATTTCAATCAGTTAAGTTTTCCAAACGTTTGCCATAGTACCCCGATACAGCAACCACAAAGCCATTTTAATAACTCTAATTAAGCTAATTGCCCAGACCCTAAACCGCACACGCACCTGTATAAGCTCATCCAGGCTCTCCTGAAGACTGTTCCCCAGCGTGGTGTTTCTATACAGCTGATATGCCATGGTTTACCGAGGTGGGACAGACACTTCCCTGACCATCCACGGCTCTGGATGCCTGTTATGTCCTCGCTCTCATTTAAAAAAAATAAATTAAAAAAAAAAAATTAGGAAAAAAAAAATCTAAAACCCACAGCAGAGCCCTTAACGTACAACGCGCAGCAAGAGCAAACAGGATTGGAAAAAACCATTCCGCAAACACTGACCGACAATGACGAGCGCCCAAGGCCACAAGGCACTACCGACCGGCAGGAAAACCGGGCCGCCGGGGAAGGCAGCAGGGAGGGAGCCGCGTCGCTGCCGGGCCGGCCCCGACGACCCTTCGTGCCCGACAGGCACAGGCGCGGCGCGCCGGGATGGGGCCGGGATCTTTGTTCGCCGCCCGTTCGGCTTCCAAACCGGCCCCGCCCCCCCGCGGCGCCGGGAGCGCGCCTAGGCAAGCCCTTGCGGGAACTGCAGGCAAGCGCTGGGACCGAGCGGCCTTCCGCCCCGCCCGC
>VZTL01032810.1:0-17751 GCA_013400535.1 Scopus umbretta
TCAAACTTCAAAAACATCTTGGTAATCTTTGTATCTACTCTTTAGAATTTCTAGACCTAGCTGATTTTGGCCTTTTGGGAAATTGGGCCCTGTAATTACATTGTTTTCATGTGAGAGTGATTCTTGGAATCCAAGTATCCCCCCTCTGTCTTGTCTAATGTTGTACATGACCCAAACTCTCTCTCGGCAGAGGCCTTGCTGTGGATTGGTTTTGGGTCTGCCTTTACACTATTGACAATTATTTTTGTGTCACTCACTTATTCTAAAACAGAGCCTAAAAATGAAAGGTTCCTATCTATGTAAAGACTCATCAGGACTCTGATGATGACCAGCAGTTTCTTTCCTTTTCATTACACTAGCACATAAAGCTGCTGATGGTGACAACAGAAAGTTAGAATTGGCTAGCAGGTTGGTTAGAGGAAAAGGACTGCTACCATACAGATAGCAGTGATTTTGTCAAATGTCATATAAAAAGTAGAGTGATGCATGTAGCAGTGAACGTGAGATAATGATACACATTCATAGAATCATTAAGGTTGGAAAAGACCTCTGAGATCATCTAGTCCAATGCTCTAGTCTGCAGCAACAAAGCTAGATGATAAGCTACATAGTGTGGTATGAATTTAGTTGCTTGAAAAATGAAAACTGGTTTGAGAACTCTGATACCTGGATTTCAAGATTGCCAGTGAAGAAAAAATCATGGTAGTTGCCCATATGTCTTGATTTAAACTTGGCCTAGCTGGCAAAACTGTTACTGGCATTAGTGTGTCAAGATTTCACTCAATAAATGCATAATAAGAGTATTATTAGGAAATAAGCTGGAGTGTTTTGGAACAGAACAGTTCAATGACACCGTAGAGAGAAGAATAACCTCAAGTAGAAGAGTTAGTAATAGTTGCAAGGAACTTCTTACTAGCCAGTCTAAAGTCTGAAATATTTGCCTGTCTCATTCATCTTGGGAGAGATAAAGGACACAAAATTTATTTTTTGACATTTTGCTAACACTCAAGTATTAGATAATGTACATGAAGATCTAAACAATAAATGCTGGCTTTTCATACTGGGTTGTAGTGGGCTGAGGTTTTCCCTCACAAAAATAATGACAAAAAAATATAAAAGGCAAAAATGGAATCAGAATTCCTTTTTGACATAAAAGAAATAGATTACTCATTTAAATTACATTTTCTAAAAGTAATCCACAATAAACTGCTACTTAGAACAACAACATACCAGTTAAATATAACGGATTACTGTAATCCCTTATATTAACTTGGTGACTACATGTTTTGTAATAAACATAAGATTTAAAAGTAGTGAGTGTGCCAAAAGAATCTTTGCCAGTAAAATAACTCATGCTCAGAATCCATAAAGGTTTTCTGTAGTTGTGTTAATTTTCTGAAAATACCCACATTTTATAGCATGTGTATGTCAGTGTCCTGATACATCTTAATTTTTCATGTAATTATACCTTATTTCATTTAACACAGGGATGCTTTGTCTGTGGAAGAAAAAAGAATGAGGAAATGTCACTGTAGAAAGCTGGCAATCTCAAGATTCACCTGCAGAAATAATACTGGCAGCTTTGTTACTAGTCTACTTTCAATATCTTCCATCCAAAAATTAGGCTGCAGTTTACTTCCCATACAGCTAGCTGTATGTATTTCCCATATGCCACACTCCATGGTGCTAGCTAAAATCAAGAACAAAATCCCCAGACATCTACCTGCTAAACTCTGTCTTTATATGCCTTCCTCTGCTTGTTTTTACTAGCCATAATTGTACTTTTACCTCTCAAGAGAAATTATCTGAAGTCTCAATTTCTTCCTCCATGAGTTTTAACTGTTAGTTTAACCATTGCACCAGTCCCAATTCTAAATCCAAATTTTGATGTTCTTTTAAAATAATCAAGGTTCAGTGGATTTTCATGTTTAGAGATGCTTCACAGGAGACACCAGAAACGGTACAGATTTAGGCTACAATTTCATGACAGGGTCAGTGCATGTAAATTGTGTGTCAGGTTTGTTTAAGTACCAAAGTCATCCACAGGCGTGCATTGCTTGAATATGCATCACCAAGGCAGTTTGATAAAAGGTGGCTTTTCAATAGCAGAGGAGGCTATTCGAGACCAAATGACAGTAATTTCTTCTGAATGGCGCTGAAGCCTGCATGTTGTGGATGTAGATCACGGCCTCAGCATTAAACTCAGACAGGTGTTGGATTCACTCATGTCCCTGCTAGGCTGGCATCTAAAATGTTTCTCTGCCCTAGTGTCTACTAATAAAATCCCTAAGTGCTTGAGTATTTTTCATCAGGAAGATGAGAATACTAAATACCCTGCAGCCTGGGGGATTTGCATGGAAACAATCAAGTTCTAACTCTTGCTTCAGTTGATATTTAGCTATTAAAGCAAAGTCCACCAGTGTCCACAGGTCCATTTCAGAATACTAACACTACAGTACACTGGTAAGAATCTGATATTCTGGCAGACACAAAATACACATTTCAAGCCTCCTCAAGATTAGGCAGGGAGCTAAATCCTAAATTTGGACCTATTTTTTCTAACTCCTTAATGGCTCTGATCGTTGGATTAATCAATATGAAGCTTCTCAGGTGGTTTTTGAGAGAGTACAATGTCGGGCTTAGACCCAGCTCAGGGGCAATGCTCAGCACTCTGAATCCTCAGTGGAAATGGGTACCTTTGTTCAGCCCAGAATTAAGTATCAACATGTCTAGGACAGGATGGACTTGGGCCTCTGTTGCCGTCCTGTGAATGCAAGTGGCTACCTACAGACTGGTTACTGTAGCAATCATTTCTAAGCATCTTGCAATCCCTGTGGGTACCATAGAAAAGACTTGTACCTGTTTCAGGACCACGACTTCCACTAGGGATCACGGAACTAATGAATATATGCTCCCTGCAATTTAGTCTATGTTTTAGTAATACCAGAAAAAGTCTGTATTTCATTTCTCCATATTTTTCAAAGGATATTTTCCTTGCCTGATTTTCCTCTTGTCTGTTCATCTCTTTCTAATATCCATTATGTGAAACTGCTAAGTACAAAACTAGAAATATTTCTTGGAGACTTCTAGTAGGGCAAAGCAAATACTTCACAGAAGTGAATAATTTATTTAATAGCTTTTAATTTCTTTGCTCATGATTGTCTATGAATATATTACTTTCTTCAAAATATAGTTTTGATTCATTTTTTCTGCTAAGATGCAGATATGCGATGTAGTATAAGATGTAACTAAAGTATATTTACATTGATTTATCTGTGTGACATTACTCTGACTATACAAAGCTAAATTAAAAAAGAGGGTATTAGGAAGAGTAATCTGGAAACAAATCAGTGGTTGGAGGTAGTAAATGTTTTGTGACTTTGTGATATTAAAAAAAAATAATGACTGGACAGGTAGAAGGAAAATACCAAGAATTGGAAATGAACATTAATTTTAGTGAACATCTACTTAAGGACTGACCAGCCAGCATGCAGATATTTGAGTTGGCAGGGCAAAAAATAGTAGTGTGAAAAGAGCTATCCTAATCATACAGAGGTTGCATGGTAATGCGGGAGTCATGTAAACACAGGGAAAACAAAAGTCCTAGAGCAACCTACAAGATCTGCCTCTTGTGAGAGCTAGGTAACATGGAAGATCTAGCTCAAGGTACATAGGCTGCACAAAACAGTGGATCTTGGCATACAGAGGGAACGTAAAAAGGACTATTACAAGACTGATATGCATTCAAAGGAGATTGCAATAAGAAGTCTCTGTTAGCACAACAGTACAGTGAGGATAGGGTGCCTCACAAATTATGAATTTCAGCTGGATCACAGAGTGTAAATTTTCCTGGAGAGGGAAATCTGAAAGGTAAAGAGATGACAAGTGCATCTCATCTCTGAACCATGACAGAAGTTATGTTTAGAACTACAAATAAATCTGAATTTGCCTTGATATACTGTTTTGGTGACAAAGGTGATGAATGAATAGGAGCATGAAGGTGCATCCCCATCTCAGAATTTCATATTAATGGTTTCTGAATCTGGGAATGTTTTTCTCTAATATGAACAGAGTGCCTGTGCATACTGCCTGTATACTACAGACAAATGTAACTGAGAGGCAAAAGACAGTGGGGTTTTAACCCCTACAGATTGTATTATTTGTTAAACACAATAGGAATTTAAATTACTTTCTAACTAATAAATGCATATTGACTGCCTTAGGAGACTGTATAGGTCTTAGGAGCTAGAAGAAGAATATACGGCTTGTAATGACAGCATAATAAATGTAGTCATAACGTTTTGAGATTCATTACATATACATGAGAGTTCAGTATAGCTAAGAATACCTATGGATTTTTGACCTTTCTTTGAAATACAGGAATGGTGCTTAGATGTGAAATTCATTATGGTCTCTAGTGAGACACAGCTATTCATTTTTAAACTGATTAATTTAGGTTAGTATTGATGAAAGACTTCATAGACTAAATGTAGAGATATCATGGGCAAGTATACTGTTTTATAAGCAGGTATCACCTGCCTAACTAAGCATTTATAGGTAGCCAGTCACATTTTTCTGTGTACAAAATAACAATGAAGTAGAAAACGTAAAAATGAAATGAATTGCATTGTTCCATACATGGAACACATTTTTTAGTCTTTGTAATGAAACGTGCTTCATTAGAAGCACCGATACGATTAAAAAACATAATCTTGAAGAACAAATGGACAGAAGCATCCAGGCTCTTCTTCAGTATATGAAAAATTATAAAGAAAATGGCACCTATAGGTTTATCTAATAAATTGTTTCTTGTAAACTATAAAAGGCAGGAATATGAAATCATAAGCTGGGCTGGGATGTATTCATCATTCAGGAAAATTGCCTGGATTTGCACAGACTTGGGACCATCATTGGGAATTTCAGCAGAATTTGGAAATTACAGGGAATGGAACAGGGTTTAATCTTAGAGGCTAGGCATGGAGTTTAGATCATTTAGTGAAAACTGCTGTACCGTCGGTATTATTTTGTTCCTATTGTGTGACTAAATGGAGAAAAATAACCATTGGAAATACCTGGTATCATCACAAAGACTGAAAGTCACTGCAAAATTAAAGCATTAAGAGAACATGTTACGTTAAGTCATTCTCTGGGTAGCAAGTGTAAATCAAATTGGACGCACCCCCACTGAGAAGAGAAAGAGCACCCTTCTCACGTTTCTGTGTTACCTGCTCTTAAATTTGCTGATTAATTAAAACTGGTCCTCTTCTGTACTGACTCAGCTGTAAATTTCAAAGGATTAATGTGCACGTCTAATGGACACTATTACCAACATAACTGACTTGTTATGGCTAATAATATCTATAGTTCCATAGCACTATTACCTTTATTAACTGCATTTACTGAAAGATATTGAACCCTCACAAATGTGAGTCCTGAGAGAGCTTTTCTAAAACAAAAACCCAGAAATAAAATGGCCTATTGGCTGTTCCAGCAGGACGTGTTAAAATGATAAAGTAAGAAGTTTTTGCGGTTTTCTAAATGTTCTTTCTAGTGAAGTGATATATGCAAAATCTAATAAATTAAAAATCTTAGCTTATAATTGGTTTACTGTGTAGACAAAATTTAAGAATAACAGATAATGTGTTTAAAATACAAAACTCAGGAGTAACTTCAGTGTTTAGAAAAATGATAAAAATTATTAACTGTGTAAAATTATTACTTCATTTACACTATATATATATCTCTTGGAGCATCTAGAATCCAAACAGTGTCTTGAATCAATTTGAGTAGACAGGAGTGATAAACTTTGAAAGCTCTGCTGACCTTGTAATAGCTATCACAAATTGCTGTACCTGAAGTTCTTATCCCTTTGCTTTTACGGATAATTTTAGCTTTGGCTAAAGGTCAAAATTAGTCCGTTCAACAAGCAATTTAAAATTGAAAGCTGTAATAATGGTTCAGTAAAGTTCTGTCATTCTGCTGCATAAAGTGATTAAATATACGTAATTATATGATTAGATTTTCCACTTACTGGTCTTCATGTGTTAAAGGAGTCTGAAAATTCAGGAGTCTACACCATTGTCAGAATAGTGTATATAAGTACATTTTTTTGCATAGATTTACTGATGCTTGTAAGTTTTGGGCTGTGTTTGTTTTTAAACAGATTATTTTTCATGGGACTTGCCTCAGAAGTCTTGACTGTGACTTAATGCAATACTTGTTCTGAAGCAGTAAGATAATTTTTAAAAATAGAGGTGCTCATCTTTTCATGCACATTGAACTCAGGTTTCTGAGCGCTTCCAATAGCATAATCTACCGTACAGGGTTTACTTATATTATACTGGTTTATATCATATAATGGTCTAAACACTACTGTTACAAGGTATGGATATAACAGTATCAGCTCAAGTGATACTTTTAAAGATAAATTGACTGATAATGAATTACACTAGGAAAGCTAAAATAAAATCTTTAAAAAGCAAATTTTGTGCAGTAAGGAGAATATTTTAGTATAAATAAGGAACTGTATCTTATTGCTAGTAACACTCAGTGTATCAAACTTGAAAGTAAAACCTAATTTCTGAATGGGTAGAATGGAAAAAATCTTCATGTATACCTTTTCACAGGGAAAAAGTCAGGAACAGGAATGAGAAAACACACTTAAAAATTAATCTAATCAAAATTGATTTAAATCTATCCAGATTAATTAGAGGACTGATTTTATGATTTTATGATTTTTTTCACGTAATGATTTTACGTGAGCTTGAACTCACATGTATTTAATGGTCAAACACACAGAGGTTTTATATTAGCCCAAGTTTTCCAGGGAAAGCTTAGTCCTTACTGTGAGGGTCTATGTGCAGGCAATGACCCATGTGTTGTAAAGTACAACTTTACTTGGCGAGATAAGATTAGGAAGACTTCTTTAGCTTGGCAGCACTTCTACATATTCTGCCTTCCTGAGGTTGTTGAATGAACTGAATTTATTCCATATTTAATATGGAATGTAATTTCCTGGAAAAGTCAAACTGGAAGACAAAACTCCATGAACCTGGACAACGTAAATTATTTATTTAAAGAATATATTACCAGAAGTGAAAGTGAACTGAAAAAAGCAATTCCAGTGGGGAGAGAGGAAAGAAAGGTTGAGCTATTTTATTAAAAAACAGTGATCATGGATCACAAGTAATCATTAACATTTTAAAAGATCAGCTAAACGGTTTCCTAAAGACAGAGATTTAGAGACAGTGAATGTCTCCCAAGATCCTTTAGTATTACAACTGCTTTAAAAAAAACACTTTTAATACATGACAGGAAAAAAAAATAACCCTGAGTTCCCCTTTGTATGCTTCATTTTGTGAAAAGTTATTTTCAAATCTTCCGCCCAAGAAAAGGAATTACAACTCCTGCTGTACACATAAGATTGCTTCAAGCCCAAAGTGCCTGAACCTCCAGAGTTTCTCTCTGGAATCCATTTAATCAGTTGCTCAGATGCAGCATACTAGAGCACGCTAGTAGATGTCTGAAGCTATAATACAAGCTTCAGTACAAGCTGACGAGGTGACAGGGGTTCAGCCTCAAAAGAAACCTCTGAGTTTCAGCTCGCTGTGCCTTTTCCCCTGGCCTAAATCCCCTGATCTGCTCCGTAGCACCCCGGGGCGCTGCAGAGAAGCACAACAGTGTACTTACCAGGAGGGCTGAGGCCACTGCATTTGAGGCATCTGCAGCCTTCTCTATCTAGCCCAAAGGCTTTAGGAAGAAGACTCAGTGTCCCCTATAGTAGGCTGGAACAGGAACAACAGGGACAGCAATACGTAAAAGGAACCTTTGTAACAGTGACAACATACACAGTAAAAGCATTCAAAAGCATGATACGGGTTAAAAAGAAAGTATTGTAGGCAGGAAGCTGGGGCAAAGCAGCAAACCTATCAGGCCTAAACAATGACTCCTGCCAACTTTTTTCTTGTGTTCATATATTCACTTCTATTCAGGTTTCTTTACTGTGCCCTTTACTGATGGTTGAGTGCTTGGCATAAGCCCTGCCAGCACATTCAAATCTGTGAGGGAGCAACACTGAGCCTCTCTGTCAGAAATCCTGCTTCCTCAACGCCCTAGGCAGGTCATGAGCGAGTCTGATAGCTGCCCAAGCAGCACGGGCGCAGATTAACGATTACCTTGTCCAGTTTCTGGCCATCCTAACACAGCCCTGGGTGACTGCTGGATGCCATCCAGTCAGCAGTTTTCCAGTCCAGGAAGCTGTGGGTAGCTGTGAAGAAGCACAAATCACAGCTATCTGTCCTTCGCCCATGCGATTACAGCCCATGGTCAAAAACCAGTCAAAGATAAAAGAAAACCAGGGATTTGGCAATGCCATTTGCAATGGTGTCTGACATCTTTGCTGTTCGTAAGGGCACTTGGCTAAACTTGCTGTACATTTTTGGGATCATAGCATGGTACTTTATTTGTATTAATGAGCCAAGATTATGCTGTATGGAGATGTACCGTACCAAAAAATTTAAAACCATATTGTGGTGTCTGTTAATATTATTGCAGATAGTAATTTAGTGGCTGTTTCTTTGTTAGAATCTGCCCGAATTCTTAACTGATGATGCATAACAGATCCAACCCATTTGTTATGACTGATGACGTCAGGGGCTTCTTAATAGTAGCGAATGTCAGCTATTAGATTTGAACCCTTGTCCTTCCACTTGCATTTTGTGGGAGGTTCTTTAAACTCAAGGCTTCAGTGGGGAAAGAAAAAAACCCTCCCAAAGTAATATGAAGATGGATGCAACTTGTACAGTTCTGCACACTCTTTTCTTTTAATCTTCTTTATCATTGTGCTGTCAGAATATATTTAATATCATGTAAATTCTGATCTAAGAGAATTAGATTAGTTCCATATCCAGTGAATGACTTCAGTGTTTCGGAATAGTGAAGTCTTTTTCTTGTAGAATTAAGTTGCTAGCCCAGCATACAATTAGCTTCAGATTATTAATGCAAATTTAAGTACATTAGCACCATATTTAATATAATAGGGCCAAGCCTTCTTCGAAATTCCTGGGACCTTGACGAAGAAAGCTGGCAAACAAAAAGAGCCTGGTTGTCATTGGTAATGGCAAATATTTAAGTTTACATACTCCTACACAGTAAATCAGTTTGTTACATATCATCTGCTGGATTGGGCAAAGTTGGCTTTAGAGAGAAGCAAGGTGGGGGTCAGCTGTCCCAAGCTAATGGGCATGCACGTATGGTTTCCTGTACCCTTGCATAGGCAGGGGAAGGTCCACAGATACAAGGATTTTGTTGGGAGGAGGTGTCAGCTCCTCCGTCCGCTTCCATTTGCTCCTCTGCTAAGGGACATTCACATTCCCACTGCAATGCTGTGGCTCATCTGAAGAACCGGGAAGAGGGCAGTGTTGCACAAGGGCGTATCAGTAATGTCAGCACCAGGACAGGACAACAGAGGATAGGAATTAAAGGAAGGTGGGTGGTTTAAGGTTTACGGTCTTCTGTATAAGTCTTCACCTTAATCCTACTATTTTCTTACCCACTTAATAGGATAGTTTTGGGTGTGGGGAAGAAATTTTCAGAAGTGACATAAACTGTAGTTTTGACCTGTACCAAATACAGCACTATAGCGTAACTTTGGCAGAGATTATTTCTAAATCTGAAAATTACTGGAGTGCTAAAACACCGAAATAAAAGATGAAAAGGTTTACAGCTGCTGTATATCAGATTCAGAGTGTATATTTGAAACATGCCAGTAAGAAATATGAAAACATCAGTTGCACAAAACTGAGTTATCAGATCAATGTCGCTCAAAACTGAGAATCAAAAATGACAGACGTATGCACGTACATTTTTTGTGGCCGAAGGAATAATTTCTAGGACAGCGAAATAGAATATAAACGAGTCATGTCATATATCAAGGATCTACGATCTCCAGGAGCATAGTTCTCCTATATGCCTGCTTATCTGGAGTGCTAGATGAGCGTAAAATTGGAGATTATCGTGGTTGATTGGCTAGAATCAGAACAAGGGTTAGCAATTACAAGTGCCAGAAATACAAGAGCCAAGGTATTTGCACATACACATTTTGGGGCCATTCAGGCCACATCTAATACCAAATAAAATTAGCTCCAAGGTCATGCATCAGTCTGGAGGTGAAGATGTTAGTTGTTTTCACCAATACAAGGTCACAATATTTTAATTGGTGGTAAATAGTCTACTACCAAATGTAGTTTCACAGAACCCAGTAATACCCACTACTCCACTGTAGTGGAGTTATCCACTGTAGTGGATTATCTAATCTTGCTGGCAATTAAAACTTACCCGGTAATACTACTACTTATAAAATGGCCTGTGCTAATAGAAGAAGTGAAATATAATAAAGCAATTAGTTTGCTCTGACTGCTGCAAGTAATGCTGAACAGTTGAGGTTTGGTCCATGCCTATTTTGTAAACAAACAGTTATTTTTGTTACTTTTTCAGATTGGGGAATAGACTCATTCATATAGATGCTCAATTTGCTGTTATTTTTTTTCTCAATCCTACGTTCAGAGATAGTTGTCTCAAATTATACTGCGCCAGTGCTCTACGTGATGACATTTGAACAGAGTTTTCTCAGACAGACATACACGCCAGGACCCAAGAGTGAAAAGATGATGGAAACAGACAGCGGCAGCCTCACACTGACCCCAGTACTGACAAGTTTGTTCCTGAAGATCAATGCTAAGGAAAAGAACTACACAGAATATAAACACATCTCCAAACATCATTCCAGATAATTCTTGAAAGGAAGGACCTAACAGCAAGTGTCCAGAGAAAAAACATTTGGGTCCTGCCTTTCCTCAGGAGGCAGGGCACACGGACAGCAGAACCTCTGAAGGAAGGAGCAGCCTGGTATATATTAGCACCGGAGGCCTGTTGCGTGTCGTGGTTTAACCCAGCAGGCAGCTAAACACCACACAGCCATTCGCTCACTTCTCCCCATGGGACCGGGGGGAGAATCAGAAAAAAGGTAAAACTCGTGGGTTGAGATAAAGACAATTTAATAGGACAGAAAAGGAAGGGAAAATAATAATGATAAAAGAATATTCGATACAGTTACTCACCACTCGCTGACCAATGCCCAGCCAGTTCCCAAGAAGCGGCTTCACCTCTCCCCGCCTCGGCCAACCCTCCCCCCTCCCAGTCTTTGTTCAACATGACACCATATGGTATGGAATAGCCCTTTGGCCAGTTTGGGCCAGCTGTCCTGGCTGTGCCCACTCCCAGCTTCTTGTGCCCCCCCAGCCTCCTCGCTGGCAGGGCAGTATGAGAAGCTGAAAAGTCTTTGACTGAGTGTAAGCACTGCTCAGCAACAACTAAAAGATCAGTGTGTTATCAACATTATTCTCATACTAAATCTAAACACAGCACTATGCCAGCTACTAGGAAGAAAATTATCTCTATCCCAGCCAAAACCAGGACATTGTGTCACTTCAAGCACTTGACATTCCAAAAGAAGTAAAAAATACCATGAATCTTGAATTATGTCCTGGTTTCAGCTTANGCAACTGAAAAGAAGAACTTTACTCCCCTAAGACTCTACGGTAATACTGCAGTCATTTAAATATCAGCTGTTTAGCAGATGTGGTATCTGGAGTATGCTCTGTTACAAGAGGCCTCGTAAGCTTTGGGGTGACTTTGTGTACTCTTTTCTCCTGTGTGACACTGCAAAACCAAGTAAAAGGAGAAGGTTTCATTACAATATGTGAGGAATCCAGAAGGAGAACCAGTTTTTGTACACAAAAATGCCTTGAACTCCAAAGTCGGTTTTGATGACACATTTTGGAGAGCAGTCCTGTAATCGCAGTTTGACGGATACAGCCAGAACACGCTCGCTGAAGAGGACATAAGCTTTCTGCTAATCAGTTACTTGCAGGAGGATTCAGTAGCACATGGGAAAAGAGGAGATAAAAGATACTTACTCCAATGGTAATTGTTCTTCTTTCAGATGTTATGTTTAGAATGGATTCCAGAATCTGCTCCCCAGTTCATTAGGATGTAGCTGGTAAGGGAAACCCAGACGACTGTGGCTTTCCAGACCCTTATATCTTTACATGGAAGCAGAAACTGGTGCAGGGTACTTCTGTGTGCCTAAGTTGCTGTTCCAGGGTCTCTAAGCTTCCTCAGGTCAGGGACAGAGGTGCTGTATAGTAGAAATCATATTGGCAGCAAGGTCTTCAACCACTATAGCTTTTCTGATGTAAATGATGATAAAAACGTGGAGCATGAGGCAACATATTTTCAAGAGGGAAATAGGATACCAGAAATCATCTGCAATAGCTAAGGCAAACACAGCATCTATTCATTTACCATTAGGAGAAGGCAATGATGCACCTGCAAACTTCATTCTGTATTTGACCAGTTATTACTGAAGGAACCCATGTATAGAGAAAAACTGTGAATGAGTTTCAGATTTCATTTGCTTTGCCAGAGACATCTTGAATAGCAAAGACCTGATGCAGCAAATATCCTCTGAAGGGTGGTGCAAGGATAGATTTAATGATGTTTGCATGATAGCTTGTTATTAAGATAAGGATAAAAATAGAGAAGAATAATAGCCACACTTTGAAAATAAATTCTTTTAGTATGCCAAGTGTGTCTAAGCCCATATTTAGTGCTAAAACATTTCTTTTCTTATATGTGTCTGTGAATAAATGAGGCACAACTTTCAGAAAACAATGACAATGTTAAGCTTCCCTAAGGAAATTACTAACTCCATCATACAATGAATTATTTATATTTTCTTTTTTAAAATTAACTTCAAGTGGAAGGAGATTAAAACTACAGTTGCAATATTTCTGTGACCGTAAAGGCAGTGTGTTAGTGTGAAGCAAATTGTATGTTAAGTCTGATCAAATCTGTGGCCAAGGCCACCCCAGGCAGAGCTAAAATGGAAAGCCACAGGGATGTTTTTGTGGACAACAGTAATCCTAGATTACACCTGTCTGTTCAAAGTTATACAGGAAAGCTTACAGGTATGAGGTGTGTGAAAAAATATCTTTTTGAAAACCCATTCGTGCCTCTGATCTTTCAAGATGATAAATGCACTGCTTTCAGTTTCAATAAGGAGATTTGAGAGAAAAGAACAAAAAGAAAATGGAAGATGATGAACTCACAGGGGAACATTTTAAGTGAACAGACATTCCAATATGATTTTTTAAGACAAATGTTAATTTTTCATTCTATGTCTACTTTCTTTCTGGAAAAGTTTATGCCGATTTCATACTTGTAGAGGCTGGGAAGAGTAATATTACTTGGGAAACATTTATAGATAGAACTTTTTTTTAACAGGCAACAAATTATTGCAGTATGTTATGCAAAGGTTCTCAAATGTAAATTGAAGTGCACAGACAGAACACAGGAGGACTTACAAGAAAAAATTACGGTATCGTAACACAATTTTACTTTTCTAGGTAGGCTGGATGTGTAAACCGCCTTATATTTAGGGTCAGAATAAGGGATTTATTGAGGTTTGATTCCAGATTCTCTGTCTTTCAATGTTTTCTTTTCTCTTTTTGCTCCTTTTGCTAGACATCTCAAAACATTAGCCTTGGCAGCAGAAAACAGATCAGTAAATCAGTTTACAGAGCAAACACAGAAATACCAGAGGAAGTAAACTTAGGGGTAAACTCTACTACTCCTCCATTTTTCCAGATATTACAGAAATGTGTTTTTGTGCCATTTATAGACAATCTTGTTACTATGCAAGCCACTGCAAACGTCTGTAATCATTGTGCCATTGTATAAAGGTAGGGAATATTTTTTTCTTTGATGAATGGAAAGCAACAGTTAGAGGTAAAATTGTTTTTTTTCACAGAACATTACTGACAAAGCTGAAGAAACAACAAGTCTTAGCCCATGAAAACTAATATTTTAGGTTTGGAAGATGAATGGTAAGACAAGGAATCCCAACGCTCTTCACACAGGAAGAGAAAATATTGCCTACTCTCAAGACATTCTTACTCTATAGATTTCACCAAAAACTCCTCTTAAATAGTTATTAAAATGACCAGAATGCAGTCCTTTTGGGAAAACAGTGAGAACAATCCTAGACATGTTATCAAAATATTGGAAAAAGAAAAGAGCAAAAATGAGTCAGATGCACTGTTTTATCCTAAGTAACATGTTTATAGAGAAAATTACTCATTATGTCAAAATGAAATACAGTAATAATTTTTAAAAAATAAATATATGCATAAATATATTAGCAAACAAGGGAGTCTTTAACATTAACTGAAGAAGTGAACTCATTTGCTGTTACACTGGAAAGAGCCCTCTACATTTCTATAATCTTCCAGTCAGGTTGTTAAGAAATATATAACGCTACATGCTCGTAATTTGAAAACCAAATCAAATAAAATTGTTTCAATAATGGAAACTGTACGTGCATCAACACGAAAAGTACCATCATGAAAGGTGCTTTAACATATTCTGAACAGAAATTTGCATTTCTGAGTATGAAAACCTGCACAAAAGCACGTTCAGCAAAAACTGTAGGAGATTCCTACAGAAGTGTTAGCTTTAGTTTACTTTTCTCCCCATTTCTCTGAGGGTGAGGCTGATGCCTGGAGGTGTGAAGCAGGCCCTGCCTCTTCCTGCTTATATAGCAGTTGGGTTTTTTTTTTCTTTCGTGAAGTTTTAACCTGACGTTTCAATCTAAGTAAATCACACCAAGAACAGAGGTGAGACTTTTTTCAAATGCCTGTGTCTTGCACAAATCCTTCAGTGTTTGTAAATGACACTACATTCTGTGATAGCTTTTTTTTTCCCCAAAAAATTGCTTTATTCCATTTCTATTGCAAGGGGAAGTATTCAAGTCTGCGTGGATAAATGTAAATCTAAGTCTCATATGATGTCAGACATTCTTCTGGGCAGCTGCAGCTGAGCAGAACCAGATTTGATAATCTGGGTTTAGGTTTAATTATGAAGAAGCATAAACAGTCTCAAGGCTACAAAATTCACTTAAGCCCCAGACAACCTCATTTACTAATTATGATGTTGTGAATTTTTATTTCCTTTTAAGCCTGTTCTTCTCACTGTCCTGACCTCTTGCTTGTTAGGGTTCAGCTTTAGCCTATCTTCCTTCCTCTGTGTATATATATATTTTGGCTAGATATTATGTAAATCAAGAGATAATCTGCCGTCCGTGTCTACCTGGCAGGTCCACATCTCATGTAAAAAGCTTATCAGTATATAGCAACTTGGAACATCAGTGTGGGTTTCTACTGGTTGTCACTGTCTGCATTTATCTCTTCCTCTTTTCAATGGGTTAAGTGACAAGGTCTTAAATTTTCTACTGTGAATCTTCCTACAATTTCCATGCTATCAAGACTTTTTTCCCCCTCTGCTCCCCGCAAAATGACAATGCCCATTAACTTTCATTGGGCCAGGACATCCACAAATAAATCCTTGTAGGACTTGTAGGACATGTGTTAGGAATCCAAGCTGAAGAATGCAACATTGTGAAAAGGGCTACAACAGTTCATTTTTCTGTGCTTCAGAGCAGTCAGTGATTTGGGAATGAATTAGCCCTCTAATTAATACAAACTGCATATATTCCAGGATTAAAATAGAAACAATTCTTATTTATAAATAACATGCTAATATTATGTTTAAGACACTAGTTTGGGAAATCCTTTAGTCATTCCCTTGAATTTTAATACATGGTTCTTGTTAACGCAGTTTCTGTAAATAATTTTGATGAAAGGTGCTAAAAAGAATTACTAATTTCAAAACATGTATGAGCAAATCCTGAAATGTCTTTAATTGTAGAAGTTCTAGCATGGGTAAATTTTGGTAAATAATATATAAATGGGGGGGGGGAAGTTATTTATGGTAGGGAATGTTTATTTAATTCTGTCCTTAATGAAAAATTTACATGATTTTGAATGTTTGTCTCCCCTGGAACCTGAGTACTTTTATGGAATCTTAATCTTTGTTATGGTGAAAAAGAATCCACACTGTCGATGTAATATTTTAATTAATTTTTAACTGAATACGGTAAGAAAGCATGATATAGCCTTACTTTTAGTGACCCTGTTGCAACTGGAATAACTCCCTCAAGTGAACTGTACGATTACAGCATGACTGACAGCAGAATCTGGCACTTGTGCTTCTGTGAATGTTAACGTAATGAAGCATTTCAATGCACACAAGAATTTAAAAAAAATACTAATAAAATAAAAATATTATTAATCAAAGTCATTAAGATGTATTATATGGGCTCAATATATATGTAACTAGAAAATAATACTATAAAATATAAATAACTGAAATGCTCAGATATTTCACAAGGTTAAAAATTTGCCTGTTTCTGTTCCTGCTAATCAGATTGATGTCCAGAAATGTTCCATAGACCCCATTCTGAAATACTCCCCCCAAGGGTAACATTGCATTACCATTCCTTAATATTCCTTATTTCTCCTGGTCCTTTTACCCCTCTATTTACCTAGATATTAAACTTTTGCTCTCACTAGTGATTGCTTTTTGGTTCCAAAGAACAGAATTAGTCTGGTGCTGCTGCTCCTAAGTTACACTGTTCTACCACGAGATTTGGTGCTACTTTTGTTCATTCTCCAAAGGACTGTGCAATCCTTAGACAAGGATCCTTGTAGTATGGATGATTTAACATTAACATTCCAAGAGAGCTAAGAAACATACTATCTTTGTTTGAAATGCTTATAACTAGATAAATGTTCCATAAGCCAACAGATACAAATGATGCCAAATATGCTGCATCTTTCAGTTGTGATTGCCAAGAGTACATTTTGAACTGGCCAAGTTCAGCGGGTTGCTTTTCATTTCTGAAAACACTGAGTGTTGGAAAAGTTGTGTACAGCTTTTTTGAAAGCATACAGCTGCAAATCATAAAATGTTTTATTTATGATTATTTGATTAAACTAATGCACTGCACATTGTCATCACTTTCAAGCCCTATGGAAAATTTGAGCTCTAGCAAGGGTTATTTATTGTTAGGAAGGAAATTAGTAGATACAGTCACTGGGTATTTTATTCATTTTAAAACCAGACTACCTAATATAAAAAGCAATGCACAGCGTATTGCTCACAGGGCTGGCATGACATCTCAAGAGCTCCAGAAACCAATTCATTTCAACCTCCAGCAGCTCATTTCACCTCCCACTGTTTCAGGAACTCAGAGCAAAATTCCTTCTCCCATGTAGTTTTGCTGAAACAATTTGTGTTTCTGTAAGCGAAGATGAACTTGGTACTGTGTCTCTCCCCTTTCTGTTACACATGAAGTCCTTTGGGACAGATTTTCTCTTATCTTAATCTGGTATTTCTCTGTTGACCTGAGTAAGGGGTGCTGATTACTTTTGCCTAAGTGAAAAAAAAATTGGGATCTTTGCAGTATTGTGTTGGAAATTGGTTTTTTATGAGTGTAACCCAAATAACTTTCACACAGGTAGATGTTTCTTAATGCCATCCTGAGTTAACATAGAGACATCTCAACTTGTGAAAAGGGGAGCCCTGATCCTCTAGTTCAAACAGTCAACAGGGTTTTTTTCCTCTTGTTGGCTTCCAGGTTGAGCAGGACTACTGCCCGATTGACACTAGAACTCCATGGCTGCTTTAATACAAGATATGTATGGGCAGCTGCTGAAAAGGGCGATTGCATCTTCTCTTCCCAGATTTGCATGGCAGTGCAGTGAGTCTGATTGAGCCAACTGAAAACTAATC
>VZTL01032819.1:4809-16526 GCA_013400535.1 Scopus umbretta
CCGCTTCCCCCGGGCCTGGGCTTTCCCCCAGCCCCAGCCCCAGCACCTTCTCCGGGCACCAAACCCACGGCAGGCCCCGCTCCAAGGACTGCGGCGACCCCCGGCCCCCGCAGCGACCCAGGCCCCCCTCATCCGCCTCCACGGGCTGCCCTCAGCCCTGCCTCGCTGGTCACCTACCCCCTGATCGTGGCAACCGCTCGATGTTGTTAGTGATGGATTTTGTTTCTGAAAGGGGCCTAAGGCAGGCGTTACGAGGTCTGTCTCCCGTTACAGAAAAGGGGATTTTTCAGCGTCTTTCGATGAACAAAGGGAGGAGGGGAGGCAGGGATGGTAACCCCCCGGCGCAGGTGGAAGACGCAGCTCTTGCTGTGGCAGGCCCAGCACAACAGCACCCTGCGCAATGCTTGAATGGGGCGTGAAGGGGAAATGTCAGGCTGAGGAAATGGCCTGAAAAACGACAAGCATCAGAAAAAGCCAGAGGGGATGCCGAGGGCTGTGGGGAGCCCCAGCCCTGCTGTAGGAAACAGCCTGGCTTTTAGGCAGGGCCTGGGGGACAGAGAAATAAATGCATTGCTGCAGCCCATAGGAGAGCAGGTGCTTGTAACGACCACCTCTAATTACCAAAACTGATGGAAAAGGAGAAGGGGCTAGAGATGTCTAGCTATAGCACAGCACACTACGGAGCATATGTAAAGTTAAAAACACAAAA
Organism: Scopus umbretta; assembly: GCA_013400535.1. Taxonomy (NCBI): domain Eukaryota; kingdom Metazoa; phylum Chordata; class Aves; order Pelecaniformes; family Scopidae; genus Scopus; species Scopus umbretta. The sequence continues at coordinate 5,519 of VZTL01032819.1, forward strand.
AAATTGAACAACAATAAAGGGGCCTGAGAACGAATGTAGAGGAAAGTGGCTTCAGTAAGAGGGCGACGCGCCTCTGAGTGAGGCGAAGCGGCTCCGTCAGTCACTGTGAAAGTCTGGAAACGCGCTCTCCTGGCACGGTAGCCGGCCTCAGCGCTCCGCCTGGCTGGTGCTGCAGGGTCATCCTCCCAAGGAGGACAACTCGGAGAGAAGCTGCCTGACCCAGTGGTACAGCTGGGTTCATTTTAGTCGTTTTCTTTGAGGCATGCGTCCGGGTCCAGAAGGAATCTAAGAGAGGGAGCAAAAAGCTATAGGTTGGAAACGGAGGGAAGGTGAAGTGCTGCTGCTCTTCTAGGTAGTGAAAGATGGGAGAACCGTGGGTAAGCGTGTGGATAATAAGATGAACTACCAACCGCGGCTGACGTTAAACAGCAAATTGTAAACGAAGGGAGCAGCAGCGAGACGTGGATCTCACGCAAAGCTGCCCCCACCTCCGAACGAGAGAATCCTCTTTCTCTCACTAAGGAGAAGCGTCCTTCCTCTTACAACTGTCTGCAGCGGTTTACAGATCACCACCATCTCTGTACCTGAAAATGAGAGATCCATCTAGAGAAATAACTCTAAGTACCTACAAAGTAGAATCTTTTTGAGATCCAGGGGAAGCTCAGGCAAATCACCTACGTCTACAAGCGCTCTCCACAGCACACTGCACGTGAGCAGACTGTACCCCCCTAGGTGCAGCTCGTCAGCGTGGGGACGGGGAGGACGGCGCCCGCGTCCAGCCTTGCCTTGGAAGAGCAGAAAATTACACTCGGTGGAAGCCAGAGGTCCCTCGCTTACAGGCATTGCAGAGCGCCCTGCCTATATGATAACGTACTCGTCGAGTTGATGACAAAGAGATTTTTTTGTTGTTGTTACTGCGGTGATGACGAGTCAATGGCAAAAATGTGCAACTACGGTGTTCCTGTCTTGGGGAGAACAGCAGCAGCTATCAGTCCTTGCAAGGAAGTCGGCTGATGCGAGAAGCCCTTTTCTAAGTTGGGAAAAAGCACAGGCAGCAGCTTCACAGAAAGGAACACGCTTTGAAGTTGAACACCCTGCTCCACAAAAAGGAGCTTGCTGTTCGGCACGGCTGGTCGGAACTGGACTCCAGTGCGTAACGGCAGCATATCAAAAGGGGCATTTAGTGATTTTTAATGAAAACACCATCTTTCAGTAACGCGCCGGGCGTTGCAGGGATGGTTTTGTCCAGCTGTGGTGCTACGAGCACTGCGGGCTGGGGCACTATTGTGTGTTACCGCATTGTTGCTGCTGTACCTGTAACCCCAAGGCTCTGCTATCGCACAGCTGATTTTTAGCCAGGTAAGTAGTAACTCACGAGAGCAAAATCCAGAGCGTAACAACCATGTAACACATCGGTTGTGATCGTCCTTTGCCCCGAGAGTACAAATAATACCAGAACCTGCTGACCTCAAGGAAACCGCTGGAATGACTCGCAGCCTAACGTTATTAACACTGGAGGCAGAAACTGTCTGGAGGGGCGAGAACAGCAGAAGAGAAAGCTGTTCCAAGAAAAGGAGTACTGGTGGTCTGTCACCCTGATGGCTCTTAGTAGCAGTGTGAGTAACGACGCCCCTCCTCACCGCACGAACCCGGGTTTCTCGTCTTTGGAGAGACAGGGGCAGCTGTAAGTTGGATCCATCTGATTTTGCTCCTTCAGTCAGTTTACCTTTTTGTCTTTCTTGAACTTACAGATACTGTCTCTTTTCCTTTTCACACATGCCACCTGATAACAAAACGCAACAGAAACGGAGAAAGCAAAGCTAAGCCAGGGGCAGTTAACAATAGCCACGTGGTTGGAATGGCTTATTTATTCCTCTCTGCTAGCCTAAGGAGAGAGAAAGAACCAACGCTTGTTATCCAGGTAACTCAGGACTGTTACCCGGGCAGGGCCACCTCCTTCTGGGGGAGTTTCTGGTGATACTGAGGGTCCCCTCAACTGCATTTCTGCTCCCTTATTTTATCCAGTTCATTAGGTATTATTCAGAAAAAGCCGTTCACCCGTCCTCTCTCGTGTCACCTGTCCCCATTTGTTACCGTTGGTTCCATCTCTACAGCAAACAGAGAAACTTTGCATTTAATTTAAATGAGCTACTATAACAGTTAAGCATCAGTTTCTACCACCACCTTTTTCCTTTTTGTTTTCCTTAAAGGAAAGGTTTTAGTCTACCACTTGCTGCAATGCACTCCAGTTAAACCTCTTTGGAAACAGCAAATTTAGTGTTTAAGCTTCGGTTATTGGATAGGGAGTCCCCTAATACCTCACTAGACCATCATCTGTTGGAGTTACTTTTGTTCTGGGTCAATCATATTATTGCTTACAATAATTCTAATAGGAAGAAAGGGAAATCTGCGTGTGATTCACTACTGTGCATTATTCAGCACTTGGTAGACATCCAGCACAGAGCTCTTTCTTAGCTTCTCAAGAGCACTGGCATGAGGCACTGCAAATCAACATTTTGGGGATGCGAATTTCATTCATTCAGCCCACCCCCGGTCATCCAAACACGCTTCATGCAAGGCAGAGCAGCTTGCGAGCCAGAGCTTCAGAACCTGCCCAGCTGCTGGGTATGTTCATTTGGAAGCCATTAGTCGAAATCAGTCTCCACGGAGGAGAAAAGCAGCGCCGAGATCTGCCCCCATTCTGCGTTGCGGTGCCAAGTTATCGGGCTCCCTCCAAACAAACAACTGGAGGAGACCCAGCCCCTCAGTGCTCGCCTTGCGGTGGCTGTCAGGAATCCAGTGTTTTGCCTCCAGACTAGCGGCAGAGGGAAGTGGTGTAAGAGCGAGGATGCTGAAAACGTGCGGGACGTAAAATAACACGTCCTGTTAGGGGGCGGTGGCACCAGGCTCGCCCATACAACGCAGCTTCGTAATGACATCCTTAGGGCTCCTTGACACAAACCCCTCAACGAGGGCTTGCGGGCATTAGTTGTGCCATTTTATAGAAGAAGTAGGTCAAATCCATTCTTGTGACCCACATTTATTTCTAAAAGTTACAGACCTGGCCACGGAGGGTTCAAGTTCCACCTTCTTTGCTGAGGAACACAAGGCTAGCAGACAAATCCATAAGGTTTTACCGGCTGAAAAATGCAAGTTCTTACTCAGGTAAGTGCTAGTAGTGTTATCACGGTAAACCCTGGGAAAATCTGACATAAACACCGAGAAAATGCCTGTAAAATATTCTCTGACGTGCTGTGTTACGTTAGCACGCGTCACCTGGAACAGGTCTTCAGGCCGTGGTTCTAGCACCGCATTACCAGTGTAGGAAGACTCCTTTGTCCAAGCAAGCTTTCAAGCTAAAAAGCCCCTTTGGTGTTTCCCCTCCCATAAGACAAAAAAAAAATTAAAAAAAAAAAATGGGATGAGTTGCATAAGTCAGGATTACTCTTAGAAAATCACGTTCAGGGCATTTGTGTCTTAACAAGTCTGGGTGAAATCAGAAACGAATGAATTCAGGAGTTTTGCTACTGGCATTCCCCCCGCATCCCCCCCAAACCGCCCCGAAGGAAAAGCGCTGTATAGGAAATGGATTCTGTAGAGACACAGGGCTGCAGTTAAGTCCCTGTGCTCAGCCGCTGTCACTTCTCTCTTTATATATGCACATGTATTCGGAGCCAGAAGGGGCGACTGAACTTGCACAAAGAGAAAGCTGCTCTGGCTGTTTACGTTCTTGCGTTGACAGGCACGTCCGCAGACCCTGCAGAAAGCACTCCGAGCGGTTCTGGGCTCTCGCTCGTTACAGCCAGTATTAAAAAGAACAAAAAAAAAAAAAAATCAAAACTGTCAGACACAAGAAATATTTGCCTCGGCCCAGTATCAGCTTTCCGGCGGGAGCGGATGGGATTAATGGCTGCTGGCAGGCTGTACAGCTTAGCTGAGGCAACTGCTTCGGGAAGACTGAGAGCTCCAGCAGGCTCAGAGACATAATTCACACCAGATGCCTCTGCTCTGGGTTCTCTTTCTCTCCCCTGGTGTGATAATGATCCTGATTTATTAGTGAAGATACAGCAGCACCCTCTTCCCAAGCGGTGTGCTGTCTTTACAGCCTGCCTGGGTTCTTATTAATGCTCTTTATCCCTCCCATTTCCGAAAGAGCAGCAGTACGAGGCGGAGGAGAAGCTGTTGCCTAGAGATCAGACCATGACGTTGATACCCAGGCCATGCTGTTTGCCAAGCATTACTAACCAAACCCGTGCAATTCCTGCACGGATTATGTGGTTGTGAACAGGTTTATAGGGTGGCAGTATTAAAACGGGCGGGAAGGACAGGCAGCATGGGTATTCCTTCGCACGCAGCGGCAGCACGCGCCATCAGTTCAGGTTTGCAATCTGCACGCTTTAAGGTGCGGCAGTTTTCAAATCCCAGGCTCATCACAAAGGTGGGGAATATTTCCCAGAATCAGATTTGGATTTTAAACATTGGCTTTCCTAGCACTACTGTCTTTCTTCTTCCAGCCTTTGATGAATCCCGGCCGGCCATGGTCTGCTGTCTGGAAGTGAAGTGTCTCGTGACATTCAGGACCAGTGACAAACCCTGCCAGCCGGCCGGCTCGCTCAGCTTTCGGCGCGCTGCAGCACGTACACCAACAGCACCCGGTTTCCAAATCGCACTATTTGCATCCAGCACTTCACACATACAGGATGAGCCTGTAACATAAATAACACTACCCCATCTCCCACTCATTTATGTAATCTCTGCCTCCACACGAACACGTGGTTAAACAGACTCCAGAGGAAAGCCCCAGTCGCTCCGGACTTGCATCTTGCTATCTGGCCCACCAGCTAAATCAAATCCTGACGCACCGAACGCTTGCCAGGTCATGCAGCCTGACTCCCTCTTGTCTGGTGCAAAGTTAATCTTGTTTGTTTGCTGTGCAGGATCCCTGGGACGCCTCTGGTCTAGCGCTGATCATCAGGCCCGGGCCAGTAAACAAGCCAAGCTTCCAGCGTCGTGAAGTTACCAAAGGATAGCCCAAAGCGTCACCCAAAACATCTGTTCTATCGGACAAATCCAGTTCTGTACCCGTATACCCTGTTCTTAATGCAGGGAGGACCCTGGGCCAAGTGTAGGCTGGTGGAGCCTTTCTTGAGGAAAACAGGGTGACAGCTGTCATCTGACACGGGATGTAAAGCCTGAGAGCACCCAAGCTGAACAGCAACTTGATCTCCGCTTGCTGAAACTCCTTCCCAGGCACGAACCCCTTGGGATTCATCCATGTCACTGGGTAAGATTTTGGTTTCAGGTAAAGTTAAGCTAATTGCTTCCTCTGGCAGTTTGCTTCTCTCACTAAGCTCAGGTTGTTAAAGGTCTGGAGCGAAATTTAAGATATGGCTTTTTTAGACAGCTCATTATGAGAAAACAAGTACAAGCACACTGAGCCATTTGAAAGTTGGGAAAAGCAGGCACACTTTTACTAAATTATTAGTTGTAAGTACTAAATATACACACCGTCCTAAGTGCAGGGCACTAGCCCAGCTTCTGTTCAAGAAAGGCCGCTGGGGTGGGACAGCAGGGTGGAAGCCACATAGCAAAACCCACCTGCAATGCAATATCACACACACCTGAGAAGTCTTTCTGGAGCAACTACAAAAGGCTTCACAAGCTGCAAGCATCCTGTGGACACGTGTTGGGACCCCCCCCCCGCCTATGCAGGAATCTTGCTGCAACCATCTCCTTTTGTCACCTCAAGATTAGATTTCTGCGATGCATTCTTTGCGGGATCGCACCTGGAAGCTGCCGGGGAGCAAAAGGTAATGTGAGATCCTGCTTACCGAGTCACGTGTCACCGTGCGAAAACACCACAAAGCTGCTCTGGGCCCTGCATGTGCTGCCAGCAGGCTCCAGGTGGAATCCAAGATGTTTGGTTTTCATCCGTAAAGCACGGAGTTCTTTAGCAGCAGTGGGTGTCCTTTTCCTGTGCCAAAATGCTGCAGCTGAGACCAGAGTGAGAAATGAGTTTGGGGTATTGCTCATGTGAGGAGGAGTGAACTGATGGCAGAGAATTCTTTTTGGAGCTGCCACAGCCCTCAAATTCTTAGCTAAGTCAGCTAAAGCCAAAAGTTAATAGTCTCTTCATGTGCTGAAATACTCATCAATATTTCATTGGTTAGAGGAAAGTACAGTCTAAGGGAAAAAAACCCAAAAGAAAGTGTTTCAACATCAACAGCTCTGTTATGTATTTTCATGTATGGCACAGGCCTTTCAACGCTTTCGTAACTTGCACCGCCACCGGTTAAATCACAGCTACATTTGCATTGTTGTTCAAGTTGGGCCAGAACCCTACCTCCGAGTCTTAAATTGTCTCGCATCCAAACCGTTCAGGGTGTAAACACGGTCTAGAGCGCTTCCCAGCCTCAAAATTTCTAGCGCTGAACAGACCCTGTAGCGGCTGACACATTGGGAATCCGCCTGGATGCAGAGTGAACAGGTAGGTAATGATGTTCCTTAGCTCCACATGTCTATTTAAAGGCTCCACCCTCCTGTCCCTGTTCTAGAGCTTTTTGGCTTTTTTTGTACTTTCTCCTCCTCCACCCATTTCTCCCTGTCTAACCACTCCCCATCTCTAAGGCGAGACATCGTCTCTGCTGTCGAAGTCCCTTCTTTTGTCCTCGTGCTAAACCTTCGTTATTCTCTGCCGAGGCACTTGCCTCCAGACCCGCGGCTCTGCCCGCCTTCCGCGTCACCCACCTGCCAACCCGCACCGGTCCCCATTCACCGTCCCGCTCGCTGTGGCGCTCTGGGCGCCCGCCGCAAGCTGCGTGGTGCCGGTCAAACCCCCGCGCCGCCCGGCCTCGGGCCCCCGCCGGCCCCCCAGCAGTCTGAGCTCTCACCACGCCGTGTTTCGGTCCGGTGGGACGTACCCTCCGTCGCAGGCCAGGCGTGATGCAGAGCCTCAGGCCTTCCGGATGCGGGGCCGGTGCGGGTATCCGCGTGGTCTCGGAGGAGCGGGGAATGTTGGGGAGCGCCGGAGCACGGCCGGCTCCAGCGGCTCGCACGGCCTTGCTCTCCCAGCTGGCAGAAGGGGAAGAAGGAGGCGTCTAGAGATTTGGGGAATGGAAGGGCGGGAAGAACAGGGCAATGAGAGGGCAGGACCTGAACCTGGTGACGGGCAGAAGTTTCCCTATTCTCTCAGACTCGGCTATTAAAAGAAAAAAAAAAGGGGGGGGGGGAAGAGTCATTACATTACCCAATGCCCAAAGTCCTCCTCAAGCAGCAAGACCCCTGCTTCAGAGGGACACCACCCCTGGGACTAGCCCAGTGAGACAACTGCTGCCTACACTAGCTGTGGTCAAAACTATACTTTTAAATAAATTGCAGGAAACGGTTGGGGTTTTTTTGCTGTCATAAACAGGAGAAAATAAGCAGTCATCTGTCTAAGGGGAAGAAAAGCTGGTAATAAACTGTCCCGTTAAAACAAATTGCTTGGATCTCCTCTCCAAAGCTGACAGCCCAGCAGTGTTACGTCTCCTATCTGCCCATGCTTGGCTTGTTATTTAATTAAGACAGAGATAGGGATGACAGTCTAATTACCATGAAACGTGAATCTGGGCTTAGAACGGCACACCCCATGTATGACCCAGGAGATACTGAGGGACAAAAGAGTTTCCAGGACGGAAAGACAGCTACTTTCATTTATTAATGGTTTTTCAAACAAGGGCCATCTTGGAACCTGCTGAAGAGAGGCCCCAGCAGAGATACACCCCAACCTTAAGGACTGTAGCAGGCAGTTTAGCAGGGCTGTGCGTAAACCACCTCAATGACCGTGAGCCAGGGAGAGAATCAAAGGTCTGACCTTCTTCAGTCCAGCCGCCTGCCCGACTCATGATCCTGTTCCTGAGCAGACAGCGAGGAAGGCGCAGCATCTCCTAACTACCTCGTGACTGAGAAAACGTGCCTTTTTCTCTCCACTATCATTATCCGTCGATGCCTCAAAACCAGTAAAGACTTAAATGTTAAAGTAACATCCCCTCGTTATTGAAATGGGGGCAGACGTAGAGCACCGAGCAGTCAGCGGGTACGGCAGCAATCCTCTATCACCCCTCCTCTCCCTCCATCCTCCTTTCCACGTTTAGACCACAGTTACTCCTGTTAGAAGTGCAAGAACAGGGGAAGTCTACAGGGAGCCTTCTGCATAGTCCAATTAAATGCAGCTGCTCCAAAATACCGGTCTGTCTTACGGCTTCCCCACCTCGCAGCATCCCTGCTGCTTGCAGAAAACAAGACAGAGAAGATCCCCTCTCTCCCAGCCCAAGTGCCACCTCACTGTCGGAAGTCTGCTGCTTACCTCCCATCCTGTCCTTGTTATCCCGCTCCTCAATTTGAGTACTGCACAGATTTTCTTCCGTGCTCTTGACTCCAGGTTAGTTAAGGGGAGACAGCTACTTTAGATGAGCACTGGCGCTGCCGAGAGCTGAAAAGAATAAACATGATCTGTTTATTCTGATCTCCTGGGCTGAAGTGAGACGAAGACAGGTAAGGCTCAGGATACTATAACTTACATTTAAAAATAAGAAATAAAAGCGAAGCCTTTCTGGTCTGCTCTTACAATGCTTCAGGAGAACCAAATGTTTCCTTGGTTAATAAGAAACGAATGGGTATTTCTTGCAGCAGTACTCGCGTGTCAGCATGAGACAGCCCTGTAACTGGCTCTTGGTGTTATCCTTGGGGATGTCAAGGACCGAGGGAGCTGAACAGCTTAGAAGTCACTTTCTGAGTCTTCGCACCATCAGACTTCTCCCCAGCGCGGGGCTGAGGTACACTGAGCAGAGATCACAAAAGAAGGCTTGATTTCCTGAAGCTATTGGTGAACCTGCCCCGTTGATTAATGGAGTCGTAATATCCCAAACAGCAAAGTCGGTTCACTCTTCCAGCATTAAATTTCCCCCTTTTTCCTTTTTTTTTTTTTAAAAAAAAGGAAAAAACTAAGCTGAACACTACTCCAGCTCCATTTCAAGTTTGTCTATCCCAGACTGACAGTCCTCTTACCATTTACTGTCATCCCAGGAAAAGGATTTGACACATTCTATATAGGAAATGTATTTTTATGGCCAGATAATGAGCTGATAGCTGTTTGTCCCCTCGAAGAGCCAGGCAAGCATTCGTGGCTCTGAGAAACCTTCTTCTCGATTCCAGTCACAGGCGTGCCAGACTGGAGCCCGCAGATGAAACGGAAACACTATTTTCATCTACATCGAAACATGTTTTCAGCTTCTGATGGGGACCGAAAGGCGCTGGGTCGTATTCAGCGAGGTGTATGACTAAGCCGCTCGGGGCCAGCAGCTACAGAAGGGTATTAGGAGAGAGGACTGGAACCAAATTCATCTTTCCAAGAAATTAGCTTCCCATCTCCTAGTTAAAACTGGATTCAAGCCTTCGGGTTTGGAAAGGATCGCACTAATACATGTCTCACCACTCCACTTTTGAATAATTGCTATCCTAGAGATGAGGCGAAGGGTGTCACCCTGTACGGCAGCAGCGTTCTGCCAGAACAAGCAGCGGGGTACCGCCGAAGTGGCCTTCACACAGTGGTTGGGCCTTCCCCCACTGCAATAGATTCAGCCTGTCCACAGGCGGCGGAGCAGAAAGAGAAAAAAAAACAAGTAGATAACAAAGTTACGTGAGAACCATCACAGGTCGGATACAGATTCGAAAAGCAGGCAGGATTCAAGCCAGCTATATTGCTACTTGGGGCAGCACTCAGACTGTCTTTAGCAAAGCCACGAGTACTGCTGCTTTGACCAGGAGACCCAAGACATAATTTTCTGAACGTTTAGATACAAAGCTGTGCACGGAAGACGTACGTGCAGTCGCCGCAAATGCCCGACCACTTGCTGCTGCTTAGACAAAGGGTGTGTTAACCTACCCATCCCGCGCGGCACCAGATGTACCTAAGCATGCAGAAGTCTCATCTTTCAGTCCTCTATACTCGTTCACCTGCGTGGAAAAAAGACTGTGCAGAGCTGCCACCATCTTACAGGCATGCGCTGAGCTGTCACTGCTGCTTAGATACTTTGGAAGCAGGGGATGGAAGGTGCCACGCAAGCCCCCCAGCGCCCCGGGGAGGATGAGCCGTCCTGGCTCTGCTCCGCAAAGGTAGAAGCTGGATGACGAGAGGGAAGCCCTGTTATTTTTCTTCATCATTCTGAAATCCTCTCCTGACCCAGCTCCCAGCATGGGTCTCTTTGGAAGGCTTGCGTGGCCTCCGCTTTTTTTAAGGAGGTGGGGAGGGAGGGCTGGGCTTCAAAGAACTGCGTGATGCAAAAGGAGTTCTGATATTCCAAGCACGTACTGGGATCATTTCCAATGACCTTTAACCTTTTCAGACTGATGGAGTTATATCTGCTTACACCAGCAATAAATTTTGATCTTGGTCTTCGGTTTGGCAAATTAGGAATCTGAAATCAGAATTACGCAAACGAATAACAAAATGTTTGTTGATCCAGTTTGCTGTTACAGCCTCACCATTTAAGCAAGCGGCGCCTCAGCACTCTGTGTGCACTGTCTTCCACGGTAGAGTAAATGGGAATTAAGGGGAGGCAGCTTCCATCTCAGCTAAGGAGAGCAAATGACCAAAATGCCTGTTCCTAGTACATAAAAGCTGCAATTACAAGCTCATTATTTAAGCAGTGTATTTCTGATGCTTAATCTTCCTGGATTCATTCAGACACTTGGAAATCTTTCTCCAAGGATCCTCAAAAACTCAGCAGGTCTGAGTCATTTTACATATTTTATTCTACATTCCTCAGAACAGATTTAAATAAATTACATTATAACCTCTGTATTTTAATAATTGTAAAACCTGCAGGGGAAGAAGTAAAACCACTTTCCCCTTAATACGAGTTTACCAACATCATCCATAATGTTTAAAAAAACCCAACACCAATAAAAACCACACAAACACTTTCCCCCTTGATTTTAAGAACAACTTACATCTTTTAACTTCCCCCCC
>VZTL01032829.1:0-10150 GCA_013400535.1 Scopus umbretta
TGGAATTTTGCTTTCCTAAATTTTAGGGTTATTTTAGATTATATTAGGTTATATTAGAGGTTTCTATTACTTCTCCCAGACCGTATTTCTGTGAACTGCTCTGCATCTTCAACATTTTGGATGATACAAAAGGTACTGCGGATCCCATTGCCTGCTGCTTTTTTTTTCCATTTAAAAATTGACCTTGTTGCTTTTTTTTTTTTTTTACTGTAATTTCCTCTTAATTATAAATGTAAGGAAATTAATCACTGTTGGTGCAACATAATGAGATAGGTAAAAAAAAGAAAAGAACAATCTAAGAAACTGTCTGTGTGGGGAAGATAATAAATGGTACTGAAAAGGCTAGAGAGAAACATCTATGGATTGTTCTTGGGATCAATCTTACGTAATATTTCTATTTCATTAATGACCTTGGAACAAGTAATAAAAATGTGCTGATGACACAGGATTGCTAAGGTATTGCCTGCATGCCAGAATATCAATGTACGTAGAGCATGGGTTGGTGCTAAGAGACTGAGAATTAAAATTGGAATGACATGTAATAATACAAAGTAGATCCTGAACTTAAGGATTAATTACAAGAGTATGGTGTGTAAACTAGGCTAAGTTGAAAAACTGTAAGACCAAGACCTTCATTTGTTAGTTCATCATGGGATACCTGTGAATAATGATTGTGCTACCATGAAAAGGAGACCAAGAAATGTATTAAAAAGCATATTTGTATGAGAGATAAGGAAACACTAATATCACTCTGTAAATCTGTTGGTTTCTGCTCCATACATGAGAATTCAGAAGGAAACAAATACAGAGAACATATCCTGCAAGGTTAAGGGAAGATCATACAGTACAAGAGGAGGTCAAAAGAAGGGCTAGTTTGACACAAGTACGCAATGTCTTCAATGCATGTGAGAACAATCATATTTCCATAGATCAGTGCAGATAGAAATATGAAGGAGAATACTGGTTAACACAGGAATATGAGTTAAAAATGTGAATTTAAGATTGATGTTAGAGGAAATTTTGACTATCAGTAAGTTCATGGAACAGCAACATAGTGGGACTTTTGGAGACAAGAAAATATGGTTAAACAGTTATAAATGAGGGTTAGATAGAAAGGTTGACTTTCATATCAGGGGACACAGCATAATGAATCAGGGAGAGCCTTTGGCCCTTTGTATATTTCTATCTTTTTAAAAAGAAAATCCATGCAATTATTGCAGAACTGAATTTTGTACCTTTTAAAATGAATATGAGGCCTATTATGCAACCTCACTCTTACACAGTGCTTGTAGGGGACACGGATGCAAATATTCACACAAATTATGTGAAATACAAAAAGAGAGGTGAGAAAGAGCATAGCAGTAATTCAGCAGTTCACAGATGTTACAACTTCTAGGAAATTCTTTCCCAGGCTCCTCCCCAGCTTTTGCAGTTTGACATGTATTTTTATTCCTACTGCTAAACCTTAGATTCTAGCACAACAGACAATTTTTCTCATGATCTCTGGGGGTTTTTTTTGGTTGTTTTTTTTTTTTTTTGATGTTTTGTGGGTATGTTTGTTTGTTTGTTTGGGGTTTTTTAACCGAACAGTAGATGTGACTATTCTGGAGCCACTTTCAACATCAAATTACTTAACTCCTGAATAAATTTACCTATTTTAAGTGGAGGGCCACTGCACTGTGAACTTAGCAATATGATAAACAGAAGGGTTAGTTTAAGCACTAAAACTGGAGACAGGTTTTCTGGAAAATTACTACACTTTTCTAAATACAACCCACATGCTAATTGTTGCCGAGAGAAACATAGTTGCTTATCTATCAGTTTGTTTGAGTCAGATAGGAAAATGCATGACTCAGAATAATGACTATACACACCCTGCTGCCTAAACAGCTAACCAATGCACTAGAGTTTTCACATTCTGTGGCAGCTTTAAAATTCACATATGAGCCACAGTATATTATGGAGTTACTTAATAATAACTCAAATATGTCCATAACTACTATAATGGGAAAAAAAATCACATTCTAACATAATTTTAAACAGAATTCAAAGAAGAATTCTCTAATATGGTTTTGTGTCCTGGTTTTGGCTGGGATAGATTTAATTTTCTTCCTAGTAGCTGGTATAGTGGTGTGGTTTGGATTTAGTATGAGAATAATGCTGATAACACACTGATGGTTTAGTTGTTGTTGAGTAGTGCTTACACTAGTTGAGGACTTTTTTTCAGCTTCCCATGCTCTGCCAGGTGCACAAGAGGCTGGGAGGGGGCACAGCCAAGATAGTTAATCCAAGCTGACCAAAGGGCTATTCCATACCACCTGATATCACGCTCAGTATATAAACTGGGTAGAGTTGGCTGGGGGGCAGCGATTGCTGCTCAGGGACGGGCTGGGCATCGGTCAGCGGGTGGTGAACAATTGCATTGTGCATCACTTGTTTTGTACATTCTATTAGTATTAGTATTCCTTCCTTTTCTTTCCTATTAAACTGTCTTTATCTCAACCCATGAATTTTACTTTTTTTTTTCCCCAACTGTCTCCCTCATCCCTCTGGGGAGGGGAGAGTGAGTGAGAGGCTGTGTGCTGTTTAGTTGCCTGCCAGGTTAAACGACAACACATAGTGACTTGGATATAAAATCCTAGTGTTTTTGGATCTAGTGCTCCTCATACTACTCAAATAAAACTTCATCTAAAGCTAGTCGCTTGGATCAGTCTCCATGTTTACTGTTCCATAAATGCAATGGCTTTGATTTCTGCTAGTGATGTTTTTTTAAAACAAAATTCATTTAATTTGTTCCCTCATACGGCATATTCCTCATCAGTAGAGTGGTGGAGTGTATGAGAAATGGTTGTATAATAAAGACAAAAATATATTTATATTTCAATGAAAAATGACATGTGTCAGCTATGAACATAGCTAGACCAATTTATGGATAGAAATAAAATGCATTCTCCCACCCCTAGGGTTTTCTTTTTTTCTACCTATTTAATTTAACCTCATCTAAAGCTCTGAGTACAGCTGAATCAATCATTGTTAAGATTATTTTGTTAGTGTAAAATACACTTGTTATTGCTTTAACATTTCTATTTTTACAAGTCTTCAGTTTTTTTCACAGTGCTGGTAGAACAAAAATGTCAATGATACCAAACATTTTCCCAATTTTTATATTACTGCTCCTAAATAGGTACAGTATATTAAAAACTACCATTATAGTTCATGCAATATACAAAATGAGGATGCATATTCCTATCATAAAAAATAGATAGCATAAATAGTTGAAAGTACCTTTTTTAAAAAAAAAATATATTCATTACTGTTAGAAATTTATTAGCTTAAATAAATGCATATGGAATTATATTCCCAACTGCAGATATTTTATTATCTTACCTTAAATGAATTCAGGTTAGTAGTATTTGCCAATGCTTATTTTCCCCTTTTAAAGTGGAAATTTAACTTACTGTTATCTTTCTCCTTAAACTACTGCTTAAGAGTGGGGGAAAAAAAATCAATGAAACAAAACAACAAAACCCTTCATATCTTAGTTGCTTCTAAGAAGGCTACAAACCTGCATTGGGGTAAGGAAGGGGAAATTAATTCAAGCAGCAGAGAAACAGGTACTTTCCTGTAGGACAATCAAGGGTCCAGGTATGCATCTAAGTATTGTATTTCATAGAACTATTTGCATAATGGAAACCCTTACAGAAAGGCTTTGTCTGGTTGGTTGGTTGGAATTGTGAAGGGTTTTTTTGAAGTCATGAGATACACGCATTATAATGGCAGGTTTAGACTTAAACAATTTTGAAAATCCTAATAGACAGGATTTCTATCTTTTGTTAAACAGTTGACCAGTTATTACCAGATCTGGATTATGGTTTATAAATTAATCTCAGGCTTCTGGCTGAATGTGTTAAAAAATATGTGGAAATACTGTGTTACAATGTTACTGAAAGCAAAGAAAAATAGTACAGGAATGCAGTCTGAAGTTTGGATTGGCACAATTATGTGGAAAATGATGATCAAAGAGTTAAACCTTCGCAAACTGCTCAGCACATAATCCATAATGTTGTGGTATTTGCCTGGCTTAATACTTAAACACATACTTAGGATCTTATTTAAATGAAATCACTGAGTATTGTCTGCCTTTTTGCCAAATATAGGCTGAAAAGCCAATAGCATGATATCCAGGTTTGACTTGGAACTGTGTGAAGTTTTGACTTTTTAGGTTTGGATGGGCTCCAAATATCAGCATCCAATATGAAGAAATATCCCTGGTATTGCACACCTTCTTAGAGGAAAAATACAGAGAAAGGTGGTCTTGAGGACCCTTGCAAAGCAAATTCCAGCCCAGCACATAGTTTCCTCCAATACAGAGAGATTACATAGTCTGAGCTGCAATAGTTCCTTAGAAATAAAATTAATTATACTAATAATGATAGGGAGACCGGAAGTGGGCAGTGTGTGCATACTGGGAACTAGATAGGTGGAAGAATCAGGCAGGTTCTCTAACTGACAAGAGTAAGTCTAGGCTAGGACGATAGCAAAAAAGTTGAATTATTGAAACTGAATTGCAGAGGCAATCTAGATGGACTATCAGTGGCTTTAAGACAAAGATTTTCCATATAGTAATGAGCGGAAACAACCAGAGAGGTAAAACGTCAATTGCAAATTGAGCTTTGCAGTTCATCATGTAAGAAGAGAAGCATACTTTCAGACAGAACCTAAATATTTAATGATATTCCAGTTTGAGAAGCAGGATGATATCATGACAAAGGAATAAAAAAAGAGGTGGCAGACCAGAACTCCTGTGCTTTAACAAGGTCATTTCAATTGAGCAAAACCAGGAAAATGCAGAACTGATAAAAATAAATAATATACATATATATATACTTCACTTGATTGTTTCTTAGGTTGTGGAATGCATTGTTGTTGAATGAGAGAACAGAAGTTTTGCAGGATTTAGAACAAAATCACTGGATAAAAAGCATTTATAGAGTAATATTTTGGAAACATCATGCTTCTGAGCACAAGTCCTTCTCCAAATTATAACGAGAAAAAAGAGATGATTGTGTTGAAAGACATTGGAAATAAACTGCCACTCATAGCTAATGGTTGGGAGTGTCATGGTTTAACCCCACTTGGCAGCCAAGCACCACACAGCCGCTGGCTCACTCCCTCCCTGGTGGGATGGGGGAGAGAATAGGAAAGGTAAAAGTGAGAAAACTCATGGGCTGAGATTAAGACAGTTTAATAAGGAAAGCAAAAGCTGCGCACACAAGCAAAGGAAAATAAGGAATTCATTTACTACTTTCCATCAGCAGGCAGGTGTTCAGCCATCTCCGAGAAAGCAGAACTCCATCACATATAATGTTTATTTGGGAAGACAAATGCCATCACTCTGAACATCCTCCCTTTCTTTCTTCTTCCCCTGCCTTTATATGCTGAGCATGACATCATATGGTGTGGAATATCCCTTTGGTCAGTTGGGGTCAGCTGTCCCGGCTGTGTCCCCTCCCAGCTTCTTGTGCACCCCCAGCCTGCTCGCTGGTGGGGCAGTGTGAGAAGCAGAAATGTCTTGACCCTATGCAAACACTGCTCAGCAATAACTAAAACATCTCTGTGTTATCAACATTGTTTTCAGCACTAACCCAAAACATAGTTTCATACTAGATACTAGAAAATTAACTCTGTCCTAGCCAAAACCAGCATAGGAGTTAAGCATCTTTCTGTGATGAAACTACGTAAGTGGCAGGATTCCTGTCCTTTGTGGCACAGTAATTTTTTAGTCCATCTGTGTTGATTTTTGGTTCTCTCTTACTGTTGACATGATTGGATTTGAACTTCTCCCCAAATGTGCAAGTGAATATTTTTTCAGGAATACTGAGGGAACTGAGAAAAGAATACACACAAGGAAAGCACAAAAAGCAATTGCATGTTAGTATCTATTTTTGAAAAGCTAGCTTAATCAGATGTTGGATGTGGTCTCTTTGGTACAGCCCTGAGGGCGATGCAATATATAAATTGCAGAATTGGCTGATAGTACAGACCTTTAAAGAATAAATCCTCTTTTTCTAAACCTAGAAAAGGAAACAATTTATCTACTGTCAGCCTACACCAAGAAAAACAAATGACAGTAGTCTATGCCAAATCAGACATAATTTCATGGGAATGTCATTCAGCTCTCTCAACATTAGTCAATAATACCAATAAACCCACTTTTCCTCAATTTTCTTCCAGAGTTTTCATGTAAAGTACAAAGGAATTCTTGCATGAACTTGTAAATTGAGATCACTGGAAAGGTGTAACAGGTTTAGATACTTTAACAGTAAAGACTTAAATGAGCTTTCAGATCCCATTGGAAATTCATGTTATTTGTCCATACCTAAGGTTAATTTGAAAGTTCTCTGGAAATGTCTTCCTTTGATGACACTAGCATGTGTACAAATATTTTCTCTGTAAATGTAATTGCAGTTTGTAAGTATGTGTACAAATATTTTCTCTGAAAATGTAATTGCAGTTTGTAAATTGATGGAAGATAGAAATATTTATTGTTTACTGTTTCAAGTAGAAAATATACATCGGTTTGTTTGTTCAAGGGCATTTTACAAGCTCCAGGTGCTCTACAGTATAACCTGAGTTATAACTGCAAATGATAGTGATGGAAAATACTAACAAATTTAAACAGTCAGTAAATCATAGAAGCAAACCAACAGTCCTCAAACTGCTCAAAAGACCTTACTAACTACTTTTTCCGACACCCAGGAAGTCAAGCTGTTTACAAATAATGA
The DNA here is from genome assembly GCA_013400535.1 of Scopus umbretta. NCBI lineage: Eukaryota > Metazoa > Chordata > Aves > Pelecaniformes > Scopidae > Scopus > Scopus umbretta. Next base: position 6,786 of record VZTL01032829.1, read on the forward strand.
GTATGACTTTAACTGGTTTTATACCTACTAAATTAATCTGGATTGCCATCCATTTTATATTAAGGAGGAAGAAATAGTTCTCATTATTTCATTTTGGAATGTAACTGACCCTAATTATGCAAAATTTTTTATAGTCCTACTGACTTATATAACACTACAGCTGATCCCTAAAGCTGATTAGAATTTGAATTGCAGTATTTAAGAAAAATGTAAGAGGTAGTCAAATTAAGAAACAGAATAATAATTCAATGGTATTTTTATGCTGAAAGTATACTTTGAAAATTGTACATCTGATCAATTTTATTTTTAAAAGTATTTTAAAACCTTTTATCTCAATGTGATAGAATCATCAAGCTAAACATTTGTACATGGCATGTCACAACAAGGAACTGACAGCTCAGTGCACATGCTTTCTGTACTCAAAGCAACATTTCCGTGCATGTCAAACATTCTTTAAAATAATTGCAATATTCAAAGTATTTCATTGTTGAGTTAGCTTGAACTATCTAGCTTCATTTATCATGAGATTCAACTTTTCAGTGGATGTCTCACAGATTAAGCACAGTTAAGTTCTCTGAAAATAATCGAATAGAAAAAGACAGATGGGGCAAGGTTGCTGTGCCAGTTTATCTTTTATAAGATAGGAAAGACATGTGATGAAGTCCCCAACTGACTGAAACTCTTAGGTGGTGCTTTCATCATATAAAACAGCAAAGCATTGATTGCAAGACAGGGAACACAGGAAATCAGGTTTATTGTCTTTTTTATATTTTATAATGAGTCCAATTACTAAGCTTGCACTGGGTAGACATAATAGCCTGAAATGTACCTTGAGTGTGTGCCATGCCTTATGCAAGCATGGTATGATGACTAAATGTACATTATGCATTACCTGTTTTTTTCTATTCTGCATGTCCCATGGCTCTATCAACCACAGACACCTGTGGTTGCTCTCATAGTTTATCATTACCTCTTTTTGCCAAGGCCTTGTTGTTGGTCATTTGTAGTAAGAGCTCTTAGATCTTGCTCTGTGTAATCTTTCCATCTTTCCTAGTTGGCCACAAAGCTGAACCTCATAAAAATAGCCTTCTGAGAGATTTTTTATGCAGTCTGTTTTCCATCCCCCAGCTTCAAATCTTATGCATTTAAATAATTGGGATTTTTTTTTTTTTTTATTTACGATACAGTGCTAACATTGCATCTGGCTGAATGCCCAACAGAAAGTACTTTACCCAGTATGCATTTTGTTCTCTTCCTGTCTGTCCTGAGGAGTAAGCTGATATAACAGCTGGAGTTTTATAGGCCATAATGAGGAAAGAGATGCCACAATTATGCTTATGCTCCATATTGACACTTTTTTTTTAAGATTGGCCATAATATTCCCTCCTTCTATTTCTTTGGATTTTTTTCAAACCTCTTAACCAACAGGATAATTTGGTGACATCTTTGTCTTAGTGTATCCCACTTGTTTTTAATACTTTAGAGGGAACATTGCCAGCCTCTTCTGCTTTGTTTTTCCTGAATGTTCTTGTTGCTCCTTGATTTTTCTTTCACAAGTGAGCCACATATCAGAAAAGGTGTCTGTTTGTTAGTCACTTCTACCATGATCCCATTTAAAGAAATGTATCAGGTATCTATATTTCCAAGTGTCAGTCTTCAGATGTCTCAGGCAGAATACAGATATAAAACTGAAAGCACATAAGGGGTTGAAAAAACAGGCAAAGCCTAGAATTAGAGACTGTTATGGCAAGGAAATGGCAGTAGTTTCCCAGAGATTCCCAGATTTCTATCACCTCTGGAATTTAGGTTGCCATGAATGCTTCCTGACTAGGCAATCAACTTTTTGTTATTAAGCTCTAGTTCTTTGAACTCTACAGACAGCTGTGTCATGCAGTCCACAAGATGCCTGGTACCTTCTGCTTCATTTTGATCCCTTGAAAATTTGAAAAATTCCCACTTAGCTTAGAAAGCTTCAAATAGCATTGGTTTTGGAGTGAAAACTTTCCTTCTTCTTGTCATTCTGCAGATAAAAGAGAAAAGGAGAGGAAAAAGTAAACAAAAAAGGACAATAAAACAATATAGACAATAGCTTCCTCTTCGTACCTGTACCCTTATCTTCCCATCTTAAAAAATGCTCAAAAGGCAGTACTAGTGACACTGGTGAAATAAGTGAAGGAATATGCGAGCAAGGGAAAAAAATAATATTTCCTGCTAGTAGTTCTGGTTTTCAAAATTAAAATATAACATCTGTTAATTAAACTCTGATAGGAAAATTGAGACTTCTACATGAGCTGACAAAAAAGTGAATCAGTAAGCACTACCACTTTAAATGATAATTATCTTTTCTTGTTTCCTACGGCCAGAATTTCAGTCTACGGCAGCAACACACATCTGACTAACATCCTAGCATAAATTCCAAGGTAGCTAATATTTATCACATTTCTTGACATTTCAAGGATATAGTTAAAAGCGGGAGTCTGAGAACATTTCTCCATCCCGGTTTGGTGTATGTGTGCCCTGGCCAAGTTCTGACTGCATATTGGGATGAAACTTGGGTGCTTGGGATGTCCTCTCTCTTCCTATACCTTGTTTGCCATTGGGAGGCAACTCAGGTGTGTAGACATACAAGGTACCACTGCATGTTGCCCCACCTCCCAGACCTGGACTGAATTTTCAACAGATCACGGAGCTGCCACAGAGTTTTTGAAACAGCCAGCACTCCTCATGATAAATTGTGTATTCCATACACATTACTGTATTTTCTGCACTCCATTTTTAAAATAGGGTACTTGCCATTAATAGGAGTAAAATAACCAAGTAACATATGCTTTGGGGAACATATTTTATAAGTGCAGGTTGAGACTTTTTGAAAGGACCCAAAGAAGTTAGTCATTCCTTGCAGTGAAATAACATATGATCACCTTATTTACATATGAAAGTCCCATTCCTAAAATTTATTTCGTGATGTGAAAAAACCAAAAATTTCATGTTGATTCCTGCCTATGTAAAAGATCAGTGAAATTTTGTATGAAGTTTTTTGAATATTCTGCTTTCTGACATACAAAGATTTTTTAAGAGAAATTATTGGTTACGTAAGGGGTTATTTTTAACATGCGTTCATCAATTTTTATGTACAAAAATAGTATCTGTCTACAAGAATGGCACTCATAAGCAAAATCCCCAAACCTAAAGCATATATATTTGGAGTTTGTGTTTTCATTCCAGGTACCTATGACTAGAAGGCTCAGTACTGGCATGGTGTGTAAAGTAGTCTCTTTGGGGCATGCTGAAGAATGGGGAATGGTTTTAAAAAATAATAAAATGATAGATGAGTTAATTTTAAATTTATTTGTATATAACTCATT
>VZTL01032830.1:0-28835 GCA_013400535.1 Scopus umbretta
CCATCTGAAGGGCAGCTGCTGTGACTTGCAGCCATACCTGCTCAGGATGCCCTATGTGGCATTTTCTACAGCGGGCAGTGGACCATGTTGTCTGTGTCCCTTTTTTCAGCCCAAGCCAATTCTCTGGTCAGAAGGTCCCCAGCATGTGTCTCAGGAGAAAGCGGTCTCAGTGGAGCCAACGGAACATGGGCTAACTACTGATTAGTCAAGCCCAAGGGACTGGTTGATCCCTGACTATAAATCTTGTCACTTTATTTTTTCATGCTTTGCCATTAGCATCCTCTTAGTTTCAGTCTCGTAGGACCAATGCAACTGCCAACCCACAAAGCCTGGTGAGGTCAAATACTCTCAGTACTGCTGTTGCGCAAACTCTCTTCCTCAGGGTTTCTTTCCGTTTCTCTTTTGTTCCAAACAACAGTCCTATGCTGAACGGTGCTCTCAGTTCATTAATTTAAGGACACCAGAGCCCAAGCAGGTCATTTACAAGTCAGCATGAAGTACAGAGGAAAGGAGGAAGCAGTGCTGCTGGCATTTTGGATAAACAAGACATTCAATAATTTTAATCTCAGTGTAACTCTGCTATTTCCAGATTATATAATCCCACACTTGAAAGAGGGTTATTTGAGCAGACTGTCACATTTAATAAACGCATTTGCTGCATATGTTAATTGCAGTAGAAAGCTGTTAAGCAAATAAGCTTGTTGCACCAAAATGTTATTCTTTTAGCAGGTCTGTTCCTTTCATGGATCTCCAATTCACAAGCCATGCTCTTTCAGAGTGCACATTTCAGTTTAAGGCAAAGAAATGTGTTCACTGAACTGATCAATTTTTTTATTACATTGACTTTTAGTTAAATTTTAAGGCATCCTGTGCCACAGAAAGTAAATTCTTTTTAACAGGTTTATTTCTACACCAAGATTTCAATGGAAAGATTTGAAACTACGTGTGGAGAAGGACTAACAAAAAATGTATTTTCTTAACAGATATTAGCATTAATAAATCCTGCAGCGTACTGTCTGACACCCCCCACTCTAATACTATCCATTTACCAAGTTCTTTTTATCACTTACTTCAGGGTCTATATTCTGTGGAAAAGCACCTGTGCTACAATCTGAACACTGATCATATTTATTGCTACTGTTTGTTATGTAATAAAATCCCCTTTGCTGCATGTTATGACTAAAAAATATCTAGGTTTTTGATCATGTATTTCTGATTCAGTGAAAAGGCGAGTATATATTATACACAGGGTGGGAATACTGGTATCATGGTACTTCTAAATTCACACATTTTAGTTTCTTTAGGCAAGTGAAGGAGGCTGAGATGAAGGAGAAGCCTACACGAATCGGAATACACACGACCTTCTGATAATCACCGAGCCTGCATCTTTCTTTTGTGAAACCTAGTAACAGCTGGTTCATTTCACATGCAAGGTAGGAGCATCAGTGGTGGGAAAGGAGAGCAGACTGGAAATGGACTGGTTTTAAAATGGTCATCAGCCTCTCCTCCTTCAGAGGGGTAGAGAACATCAGCTTTTCATGTACAAACCTAAACGCTCATTAACAATTCAAGTCATACATTTCCAAGCCAAGCGTCATTCTGGGGTAGCTGATGGCAGTTTTCAGGGGGAAAAGGAAATTCCTCTAATAACCTCTGATTTTTGAAAAGACAAATCTGATCTTTGTAAGCCTAAATTTGCACATTCAAACTCATGCCAAAACTTGTAACAAATTTAAAAAAATAAATAAGAAATGTGGCCAAATGCATGTCCCTGGGATTCTTCATGGGATCAGAAAAAAATTTAGAGGTGTATGTACGTGCACTGTACATCCAGACAAATAAGAAATTATACAGCATTCTCGCCTGTATTAGGTGCCAAAGCATTCTCAATCCGTATTCACCAAAGTTTTGTTCCATCTGTCACCCCAGCAAAATTCTCTTAGTTCTGTTTTTGGTAAACTTATGCATCCATGTCATTTCATTTGCTTATCAGGATCTCAGTGACACTTGTGCACTGTGCACAACCATATCCTGAAGGCACAGGAGTGCTTGAGGTAATCCTGCAATTAGAATTTACATGGAAAAAAAAATCCTACTGATGATGCATAAAATTTCAAATTTAATTCAGTCTCTCAGAGAGTAGCCAGGAAGACCATTCTGACAACAGTAACCACTCCACTAGTGTCAGCAGACCTGACTCTCAGGGAGAAGATGAGCTAAGTGAGGCCAGGTCAAATTCACATAATTACTTTTCAGAGCAGAAACACACTTCAAAAAGCATATGCAAGCAGTTTTAATTTCTCCCTTTGACCATTTCCATGTATTATCAATGTACATTTGCACTTCATGTAAAAGTCAAGATAAACTGAATATAAAGAAACTACCCAAAGCAATCTCCTTTCACAAGCAACCTGCAGGAAAATGTTTCCTTAAAGTGCCTCTAAATGAACCACATTGAGAAAATAAAGAACATTATGATCTGCAAAAGCTGTGTGCTTGCTAGCCATATACTGCTTAAGCACAGCATTCATAAAAGTGAAGCATAAAAAAAACCCCAAACAGCTTTAGGGAGTGCTGGAGCCAAGATAGAAAGCATAAAAATGGACTAAACTTGCAGGTGAGGAAAACAGACTCGGGAAGGTATGTGAGTTTCAGAAATTCAGCCAGGCCTCCTAGCAGAACAGCACTGTGTAAGCAACCTGTACGATATCAGCCAAAGCATGAAATGAACTGAGACTCAGTTCTGTCAAGTGAGTCTCTCTGTAGCTGATCTTATCTTAGCTAGAAGTCTTCCTTTTACATAAAACTTGGCAAACTAGGCAGCTAATCCCACTAACATACCATGAGAAAGACTGGGAGATTGTTATCCATGATGAGCACTATCTACCTCAGGCTATAGAGCTTCATCTAAGTTCATCTTCTCACAACTCTAGTCTGGCCTTTGCATCAAAATCATGGGTCAGTTTTGCTCCCCTGGCATCTTGCAGTATAACCTTAAGCACCGTGGTCAGACTTCACAGGTGGTCCTGCTTTGAGTGAGGGGTTAAACCAAATGCATCTAGAGATCCCTTCCAAGCTGAATTAACCTGTTTTTCCATAATGCCAAGGTGGCTGAACACAGATGTTCCAGAAAAAGGGATGGACCAATTTGTGATGCTAGGTTGCTCCTTGCTCAAGGGGCAGTTTCCTCATGAACCAGGCTAGTTATCAACTTATATCCAAAGGAGATTCGACCATTAATGTAATTTAAGAATTTAACTGATGCAATTATGTGTGTGACTAACATATGATCTCTCTAGAATCTCTGCTGTTCCAATTGTAAACTGTCTTCTCCATACAGTCCCACAGCCATAGTCACATTCAGCATCAAGTGACTGCAGGATTTAATTACAAAACCCTCTTACTCTGCCTCAGGCAACATGCTTAGAAATGTGCTAAAGAAATTTGCTGTAATCTGGGATGTCTGGGTACTAAGCTTCATTATTTATTAGGTTTGGTAAGATTTGTAGGGATGTTTCCCTGGCTACCCTTCTCTCTCCTCAGTCTTTCCTCAGCCATCTTGAATGTTGTTTCAGATGCGTAATTTAAAAATGAAAAATGCCAGGCAAGATCCATGAAATAGTTTTAGGAAAGTTTTCCAAGCCTTCCCACCTCCACCTTATCCTGTATTTTTAATTCCACACTTTCAAATGTCTCCTGGGACTCTTCTCAGTACTGGCTAGTTACATTTGTATGTAAACCCTACCCTTTCACACAACAGTTCCCAGGAAATTGTGTTTTTGAGGTCATTCTTACACTCTTTTCATTTCATATGTAAAACTCAAGTTAACGATATCTGGGTCTGCAGCTCTTGTTTTAACAAGGCCCAGTGACTCAGATCTTAGTTGGATGATGCTTGAATTTTTGCTTGTGCTCCAGACCCCAGATAAATATCTGTAGTTAGTACAGCAGACTATGCAAAGTGCTGAGTTGAACTCATGTCTCAGGTACTACTTACATTAGACTGTTGAAGTAGCACATCTGCTAGCAATAGGAGCAGTTTGTAGAACAAAGCACCTGGTGCTGAAGACCTGAGAGCAACTATACACATTTGAGGCTTTTTTTTGGTCTGTTTGTTTCAAACTTTGGACTGGCTTTAGTGTGATCCCCCACGGGCCAGACACCATTTGCAGTTGTAGCTCATCATGAGCACTCCTGGACTGCATCTTCCATTTTAGTGTTATCTGAAAGGAACCCAGGTCATGGACACCAAGACCACCTCCAGATGAAGACCAACACACAGAAGTGTAGACAACTAGGACATCTCAGTTGAAAGCCCGTCACCGATCCCAGCTATGACATTAATGTAGATGCAGCTTCAGACACCAACAGCTTTTGTACCTAAATAAATTGCAAATGTGGTTTTGTATGCTTCTAGGGCCTGTCCTCTGACAGCACTTTAAAATCTGGATCATCCAAAAAGCTACAAGGTCCTGTAATGCCAGCAGTACTGCACAACCTGTAACTGTGAACATTAAGGTCAGTAGCTTGCTACCTGAAGCTTTCTCATTGCAATGTTTCCATCTTCCTCCTCAGATAATGTATTAATTATAGGTGGGAAAGGACTCATTACAACTTCATACGTAGAAGGAAACTAGGAAGAATCTTCATACAAATCAATAAACTAAAATCCCACTGACAATACTACTGCTTACTGGAGTTCATAAGACAAAGAGACATCTGAAAAAGCTAAAAGGACACGAACAATGTTTAATGCATATCCAGAAGAGAAAAATCCCACAATGATATATTGTGGAAGAGTATCTGAATATGAATTCCTGGTGAGAAATAAATTTTTATTTATAGGAATAATATGTTGCAAAATCTGCCGTATTCTTCAGAGCTTGTTTCCAGAGCAGCAGGTGAGGCTGAGGATCATTAAAAGTTTCTGCCAGCAGTGGGGCATCTCCTGTTGAGGCACAAAATATAAATTTGTTTGTGACAGTAGGAGAGGCAGAAGGAAGTGAAACACACACTGCTGGCTGTTTGACATTCACGAGTCCTGCAGTCCTCATCCATTCTTGACTTGTACCACCTTTTCAGGTTTTTTTCCTCTGACTTCATTAGGTTAAGCTGTTATTTGTGTTCAGAACCAAAGAAGGAACACTGAACAATAAGAACACAAAATATTTCATGTTCTTGTGCAGATGTAGGACTGCAGAGGGTGCCAAGTCCTTGCATGCACAAGGTGAGCAGAACTAAGGCTGGACTGAGAATTTCCTCGGAGATCCTGCTTGCACGTGCCCTGCCAGCTGCTGCTTCTCTACCTACAAGCAAAAAGCACAATCCTCCACTACGCCAGAGATCAGAGAAACACAGCTGTATGTGGTTAGACAGGATTTAAGGTCTACAAGTATATGTTAGACAAATATGTATTTTGGGGATTTTTTTTCTCTCTGCTGCCACAAAAGGTTATTGCTGACAGTTGGATATGAGAAATGATAGTGTGTGTAGCAATCTTCAGGACACCACATGAAATTGCATTACAGCTGTGATGGCAAAAAAAGTGACTATTTTTTTTGATGGAGCCTATTACACAGGACTTCAAGTCATGTAAAAAAAATACTGGCAGTCTTAGATTTTCCTATTGCTTGAACTGGTAAAAATCCAGCCAAACTGAAGGAACCGAGATGACAACTGCAGTGATCCTGAAAGTCTGTTCTGAGAGGGAAAGCTGCATGCTCTTGTAATGCCTATTCATATGCCCTAAACCCTTAGTTCAGCTTCTATGGTAGGTAAAAAAATGGGACAGGTGATTTGTTGTGGTTTTCTTGCTTTTTATTAAGTCAGATCCTTATGTGACTTGTTGACAGAACTGCATGATGTGATCACGAGGTAACACTCCCTACACCTCAACTGGGAATGCCTTATTCTTGGGAAAACTCCTTCTGTTAGAAAAAGAAGTGTGTATTGTGGGTCAAGAGAGAGATTCTACTCAGATGAGCTGCATTTTGTTTCCAGCTCACATAAAGATTCTCTGTATGCTGTTGAGTAAGTCACTTGATCTCCAGGTGTCTCAGTTTCCCATTCCTTGCTCACTTTGTCAAGCTCTCACTTTGGGCAAACATGGCACCCACTTGATTTTGCCTCAAGGCACTACGGTAATTCAAAATAAATATTAATAACAATTAAGGGTGCTTGGGCATGCAAGGCTAACTGTGGCCTGCCTCTGGCTGTCATGAATATGAACTTTGCAAATTTGTCCACAGAAACTACAGTTGTGTAAAACTGTCATAACCACCACATACATTTATCACAGACACAGTCACGCGGCAGCAACTCCATCGCTTTTCCAGACTTACAACTATTGTCCCAGCTTTGCAAGGTGATTTCTCTTCATGCACATTGGTTTTGTATGTCAAAAAAAATGGCAAACACTATGGTTTACAAGCTAACAGGAATGTCTCTGTCAACATATCCGTTTATGTCAGAGAAAAAACCTCTGAATTCATGCCAAATACAAAGCAAAATGTTATAATGGAGATATTAATAATCTGTGAATAAAAGTAAAAGCTAATGACATTTGCCTTTTATTGGTGTCAGTAATCAGTATTCTCTATATGCAGATGGCAAAACCCTGATAAGCCTTTATTTGATTATTAGTGAATCTAGATCGGATATGGGCATCTTATTCAAAGGAGTATATAAAATTGTTGATACTGTCTGCCCTTTTCTGCCTATAAACATTTGTCAATTCACTTGCCATCTGCTGTTCTGTGTATACACATGCCCAGGCTAATGTTAGCTGAGGTTGCAATACAGCTATGTTAAATAATTTTATCTGATTTGTTGGATGATGGTATTTCTAATGGAAAACAACATGGTAATTTCAGAATGTTACTGATTAGATGAAAATGATATTGCATCAAAGTTACTTCCTTAATTTATTCTGAAAAAAACAAGGATTTCTCTATTAAGATGCTTAATTAAAATCTATCTCTCTCCATACAAAATCTATACTTCAGGTCCTGCATGTCATGTCTGAAAAGAACAAAGGCTGATTAGCATCTTTTACACTCTGCTTTTCTTTTTGTCACTTATACATTCATTACAGCAATTCCAGCCAGGTTTAGAAGGTCTGAGAGAAAGGGTGCTATTGTACAGACTGGCTGAGCACAGACGAACGAACAAAAGAATGCAGCTGAGCTTTTTAGGTTTATAGAGAAAAATGGGGGGAGTGGTTGGAGTCCAGATGGGGCTGGGAGTGGAGTGTGATGGGGAAGAGTTCCTACTTCGAGGGCATCTGAGAGAAACACATCACATAAATAACGTCACAGGAACTGATGCTGAAGTCAAACTGCTCCATCGCTCTCCCAGAATTTCAGGGTTCCCTCCCAAACGGCGACATAAAATAGGAAAACAAGGCAATCTGAGCACCAGCAATACGGCACGCACACACACACACACGTGCACAGGGACACAGACACGCACACAAACTTATGCACTCTCACAAACAGGCTGGTAAGAACCACAAAAAAAAAAAAAAAAAAAGTCAAATTCCATCTCTCTCTCAGTGAAGCAGAGAATTACATGTTGCTGAGTTCTAAAAAAAAGCCTTCCTGGCCCTTAGTGCCTCTTTCTTTAACATATTACCTACAGAGAATTCGGAGGTCTCTGAATATAAGAACTTCCCATCTGTCCTGTTCCTGAAGAATGAAGTTTGCATGAGCCCAAATATCTACTTCGTTGGATGTGGTGTATCATTTAGCTGCAAATGAAGATGATGTTGATTTAAAATAAGAAAGGCGTGTACTATAAAATTCTTAAAATAGTCTTTTATATTGTACCCTAAACAAGAGGAGGAAGTCCTAGCAATACTATGTACTGTTATTTGCATGAGTGAAAAGGAAAATAATGAGGTAATTAGCTGCAAGTTGGGCAGAACATCTGGTGAAAACCTGACATTCACTATTATGGAAGGTCTAATTCTGTCCTTGCTTACTTTTGGCTGCAGTGGGAAAAGCCTTCCTGCAATCCGCAGCATTTGCAGTGCTGTACGGAGAGAGTCACGCTCCGCTCCTCTTTACTGCTGCCCCTCAGCAGATTCTAAGATATAACTGGTGGTTGGGTTTGGGAGCAGTGCACATGAAACCCGCTCCCTTGTAGTAATCCCTAGCAAATTTTGTGACAAGATGCCTCTTCCCAGGCTGTTGTGGTTTAACCTCAGCCAGCAGCCAAGCAGCACGCAGCTGCTCACTCCGCCTCCGGTGGCATAGGGGAGAGAAGTGGAAGGGTAAAANCAGGATATTCGAGTATCACAGTCACCCTGCCTGAGAAGCATATCTGCCAACTCTCCAGCAGGAAATGTGATATGAATTTGGGGAATATTCTGGTATGTGGAGCAGAGCTAGAAAAATGAGTATTTTGCTTGCCTGCCTGGGGTCAGTTGCCCTTCTCTCAGACCTGCTCCCAGCATTCCTGGCATGCCACACAGGAGCTGGGAGCATGGAAGGTTATTCTCTTGAGTGTTGCACTAAGAAATTCCTTTCCTCTGCTCTCCCCATTCAAAACCAGATTTGGGGGGAGGGAAAATAGCAACAAAGCAATGTCTTCCTTGCAGTCCCCATTTTCTTTAGATTTACTGGTGTGGATGTGCTCCAGAGTCAGCCATTCCTAGAGGCATGGCTCAACTCAGGCACAGTGCTGCATGCTGCTCTGACAGGTGCTTAGACAGGCAGAGAAGATCCAAAGACAGGAGAAGCAAGGAGTGGGACTAGCTTTTGCTAATTTGTGTCAGCATCACCTTGACCCAGGATTGTGATCAGCAGCAAAGGTATTCATAAATCCAGCCAAGCTCCTTTTAGTAACTTTCCAAAGGAGCTGAAAATATCCTTGTTATCCAAGCTCTGGGTGCAACACAGATTGTCCCAAGAATCCATCAACTCACTTTATTAAGCAACAACATCAGGCAACTCTTTTTAGATCAAACTAAAATATATACATGGGATGGTCAATTTAAGGTGTTACCTCTTTTTCTTCTCACTTAGCACTTGGGAGATGTGTGAAGAACAGCTGAGCAGGCTATGGAGCTTCTCCCAGGTCCTAGGCTGTGCAGGGCACAGGAAGCTTACTGTTCTGCTCATCACCACAGAGCAAAGGAGTGCAAGGTGCTGCCCGAGAACAGACAGGTGAGAAGGATCAGCACAGAGCAAATAAGCTGCAAAGCAGGGGGGATACAGGGTTTAGGTACAGCCAGTTGGAAGGATGAGAACAAAACAGAAGTCCAGAGGAACAGCAGAAGACAGACATAAGGAGATGATTTTCTGAGGACTGCTCCCTATGGACTGCTGGTTTTGAGACAAAAAGAATAATCAGGAAAGTCCCATATACACCTGAATGTGTAGGACCACCCAGTGTCAGCCCCAGAAATTGTGTTCTCCAAAGTCCTCTGTCCTCAAAATATCTGCAAATAAACAATTAAAACCCACGTGGAAAAGTCAGTCTGAGGTATGCTGTGCATTTTTTCATGTCTCCTCTATTTCTTTCTGTTATACATTGAATAACATTTTCCCACACTACAAAGAACTAGCATCAAGTGCTGACATCTCCACCACTACAGGCATGCTGAAGAGAGTTCCCTATTTCAGAGACTACAGATTAAATAGGAAATACGCTAATGAGACATGAAACCCATAGAAGATCATTATGCCAAACTACTGAACCTGCTCCTGATGGTGTATTGTCCCACGCAATATAGATTGTCTACTTAACGTGGTCTACATCATACCATTCTATGATTTTTCACTGTGGTGTGCATTTTGCCACGGTCCATACACTTCTTGGGAAAGGGAATATTGCCAGCAACATCTTTGTTCAGAAGCAGCTAAAAAACCAACTTACCATTCTGGAGTTTTTCTAAACAGTTGGGGGGGTTGGGTTAGAGGTGGGTATTTTTTTGTTTTGATCCTAGCCTTTATTAACCCCCACAGCTCTGACAGGTTCAGCCTTCTGAGGAGAGATTGGCAACCAGCTGTAAATTATGTTAGGCAAGAAAATTTTCTGAAACAAGCTAGAAATCATTCGTTATTTGGACAGAGAGGACAATGCTACCTTTGCGAAATCATCGGAGAGGAGTGCATTTGCTCAAGGTTCCTTCTGAATGCATAAAGTGATTATTAATGGCTGTCTACCTTTGGCAGATGTCATTTCATCTGTCTTTTTCCCTAATCTGATCACAAGCTTCTCAATCTTGCCCTCACTCATCAGTTTCTTTTTCACATAATATTTGTGTGGCTCATCCAGCAGTTTACTATTGATAGCCAAGTTAAAGTTATCACCATTAATTCCAGAAAGGCATCTGTCTTAATTTCATCCTAATTCCCAAAGTCATTCCATTCCACATTAAAAAATGAGGTGCCAAAACTTGCTGACTTTTTAACATTTTGCCCAAAATGAGACGACGTACAAAAAGATAAGGAATTGCCAGCTTATGTAAGCGTAACAACATTACAACACATTCTCATGTTTTCTGCATTTATAAAAAAAGCATTATAGTCTTGTTGGTAAATTCACTTCCATTTCTCTTCTGCTGGGGTAAGACTGTTCAGCTACCTTTCTTGAACACAGGTCAATATGTATTGCAAACACTGTATTTATTCCTGTGCTATCACCTGGATGGCACATCTACATCTGCTCGTCGGGCAATCGCTGTCATCCAAGTAGATTCTCTCCTGCTCTTCGCACTAAAAAAATTTTCTACATCATGAAGCACTCATTGGGTTTCTAGGCCACACAGTAAAGATAAGGAACAAAGTATCTACAGGACCGTTTGGTTGGCCATGAGGAGATATCAGTGAAATAGAATTTAAACTAAGCATCTAGAATCCTCCATCATCCAGCTGTTCCCTTTTATTTAGTTTATGTGAACACACTGCTCTTTTCCAACAAAAAACCTCTGTTACTACCAAAACATGGCAATATCTACATCTTGTTGAATGTCGAGGTTCGTGCTTGCTGTGTATGTTCTAATGTGGGTGACCATTCCTAGAAAACCAGTGGCTCAAAACCAAGTGCAGCTGCCCATTTCTGACCTTTGTAATCAAAGAGTGTTGTGGACTGGGACATTTGTACTACTTATGGAGCTAAAGAAAGAAGATAAGAAACAGGAATCAGCAACCCAGCTCTTCTGTGGGTCAATATACAACTCCATTTTGTTTTGGGTTTTGTTGGTGGTGGTGGGTTTTTTTCAGCAACCATAATTTCAGGTATTAAGTAATTGCATTTAAAACTGAAATAACACATACGTGACTTGTAACTGTATTCATACTGTAATTAGTACACATGATAAAATAACTTCACAACCCATTCAGCCATAACTACTTGAGTAAAAATAATTCATTTAATTTCTGTCACAGGTACACAGGCCCTATAAATATGTAAGTATAATAATATAATATAATCCCCGCAACTGTGCTGTGGTCTTTCACAAAAAAACGAAAGAGGTCCCAACGTTTCCACAGATACCTCCCACTCTCTGGAATTAACCACTTCTAAAAGGCTGCATTACAGGCCCCACTCTCAACTCTGACATCAGCTGACTTTGGTGGGGATTACAGCAACGTTAGCGTAGTTTCTTTAGTCTGCTAACCTACAAACTGCCTTCTTCAAAGCCACGGTGGATATGGCACGTGACACATCACTCCTGTTCTCTGAAACTTAGATACCCTGTCAAGAATAAAACTGTGACACTAACACAGCGTCAGCACAAAGACAGGCCAGAACTTGCATAGTGTTCATGACCTTATTAGTGGAGTAACACCAGTTCCAATTCACACAGGACACAAAGCAAGGGGAAGGAAAGAAGCCGTCAGAGAAAGCAAGGCTGTAGTCACAGTACTGTTAGGATTACTATTCCCTTTTTACTTCTCTGACTCTGGCACCTTTACAAGGAGCCTGACTCCCAGAACTTGCACATGTCTAATTCGAAATCAGGAAAGTGTGTTCAACAGACGCAGTGGAGAGACAGGCTGTTGAATATTTTTTCTTTCATCACTGAAGGATTCCCTGCTGGTTGTAATCAAGATCCATAAACCTGCAACTTAAGTCAGGCTGAATGAAATGATCCCAGCATCATTTATTGCTGCTAAATTCAACCATATGTACATATCCACTTGTATTCTGATCTACTGTGCAAGAGCAAGAATTATGAGAGATTAACTTGGTTAACTTTTCAACATCATGTGATGATCCAAAGCAGGAGCTCTAACCCGAAAGACACAGAAAAACAAAACTGGACAAAGCTCTACACAGAACAGTACTGTGACACAGAACAATACTGTGGAGAATGATCCTGAACCAGTCTCCGGGGAAGAAGCTGAATTACTTAAAAGATCTTTTTTTGTCTCTCAACTTACATGATGAAACCTCCAGTTAGTATTTGAGCAAAGTATAACAACAGTCAAAATCTTCCTCTGACGAACACGTACTCTAAAATTCAAGAAATTTACCCAGTAATGTAAACGTATTTTAATTTTTGTTTCCTGAAAAGCAAAGTGAAAACAAAAAGCTAAATATCTTCAAACACCAAGTTTATCTGACTGTACAGTCCCTTATAGACAGTAATTTATTTTAGCAATGTGACATCTAATATTGCTGCACTAGATTTTTTACACCTACGCAAGTAAAAATCGGAACATTCCTATTGTCCAATAACTCACTGTTCAATTAATTAGTTCATGTTTAGCCAAGTGTCTATTTCTCAGTGGGGACTAACCACACGACAGCTATGAACTTTAAAGTAAAACCAATTATTAGTTAACAGCAAAGAAACAATCTGTAAGGCATCTTCGAGAATGGAAATCTTCATTCACGTTGAGTGGAAATGCTCAAATAGAAAGATGGCAGCAAGCAAAGTTTTCTTGTGCAAAGAAAACCACGAACAAACCTAGCTTTCCCTCCACTTTTGCAGCAGTAACAGTATATTGAAGAGACAGATTTCAGACTTTTTTTTTGTCTCATCACTAAGAAGGATACCCTGCTGGGTGTAATCAAGCTCCATAAACTCAGGGCTTCAGTCAGTGTGAATGCTAAGCTCCCAGGACTGGCCTTGTTTGGTGATACTAGCCTGGGCTATTGATTCCCATCTCTAGTTTCATTTTTAGTTTCATTAACTTTACACCAGTATAAAGTTGTGAAGCATTCAGCTACATTTAAGCCATTTACATTACGTTTCAGTAAATATGGAGTGGACGATTTAAAGCTGTAAGGCCAAGGTGTTGCACAGACAGCAGCGAGAAGAGTACTCTCATACTTGACAGCTTTCATTTCTCTTTATCCTTGTCCCACAGGCACTGTCAGAAATTAAGCCTATCTGTTAGAACTACCTAGCACCTGTAAAAATTTTCTTTATTATAAGCAATCAAGCTGAAATTTTCATGCTATTTGACAATATTTTACCTGCAAAGCTGCATTCTCTGAGAATTCAAGTCCCCTTCTTTATTTGCCACATACGCATCACTGTGATAATTCCTCTTCCATATATTGATGATTTTCTTTAGCATATTTGTTGTTCATATCTTATGTACATCAAAATGTCACTAAATGCCAGGGCAGGAGCAACACGATAGCTATATGTACTTACTCTGTGTGATTAATACTGAATGTAATCTTGCTCATAATATACTCGTGTATAATTTTACCCGTAAGTTATTACAAATGGTCTGATATTTTCACTTCAAATTACCCTGAAGATGCCATAGTGTTTGCTTACTTCTAATATAAGTCTTTCTATCTGTCACCATTTGTCAGCGGTGTTTAGGCCAGAAAACATCCATCCATCCATCCATAGAGAATCCCCCTTAAAACAGTAAATGCTTTTAAAATTGAAATGGGGTATTCAGGATGCTAACCCAAAGACCTCCAAGCCTGGGACTCTTTCTGAAATCAATGCAAATTTCTTGCTGTAGAGGCATCAGACATGATGATCATCCAAGAAGAATAATGCTTATAGTAAGAGTGCTGTATGTGAGCAATTCCTAACGTGGCCAGTTGCACAGGCTTTCATGACAAAGTGCCCGCTATCCTCAGTGCAAGGAGCTCTGCAGCCTTTCCACCAGGCTCTGACTGCAGAGAGCCCTTCCAGACGGCGTGCTGGCTCATCTCCAGCACATCTTCATACCAACTTAGTTGCTGTCTTGATTGTTCATTTTTAAATGCACAGAGTAAGCTTGTTGAGGAAGGTACCGTGTTTTCTTTGTTTACAGACAAAATTTAACATAATCTGGCTAATAAGATTTAGCATAATCTGGCTAAGAAATAAAAATTGGCCTGATTTAGTTTGCAAGTGATAGTGCTTTCCATAATACAATGCTCTACAGAAGTGCTTTTGGGAAATACTTATAAGTTTTCATTTTTTCCACTTTTGTATTTCTGGCTGTCAGCATTCTGCAGTGCATCCCTTCTTCAGATGTATTAAGGCTAGTGATTTTTGCTGGCTTGGTGTGGATTTATGTTTGAGTGCTCTGTGGTTTATTTGCTCGTTTGGAAAATAATAAACAACCAAAAAAATTCAGAATACTTAAAAATAATATTAATTTTTAAAAGTTTACATTGTAGAAATTAATTCCATCTTGCTATTTGGCTGCAAATGAAACCAAGAATTGCAGTTATGACATAGAGTTTCCATGCCCACATAAGTCTTTCTCAATGTTCACATCACTTATGTGAATTTGTAGTTTGCAAAGTTGTGCTTAAAATAAAATAAAAAACCCCAAACCCCAGAAGATCCACCAGTGGAACCTCTTCAACCAGCACAGCCTGATCCTTCTCCTATTCCCTAAGATCATAACTCTTACGCTTTTGATTCCCTTAGTCTTGAAACTATAAAAATCTTATTTCTATAAGCTCTTTTATTGTTACCCACATAGTCGATAGTGTCATTTTCATTCATATCATTCTGCAGGGAAGTGAGAGGAAATGAACCAGACGGAACAGAGCTATAAATAAGATTCAGCTACACTGTTCCAAGTGCAGATTCAACAGCATTCTTTTAAACCCACAAAAACACAGCTTGGGAATTATGGGAAGCTTTCTTCTTACTGGAGCTCTGAGATTAGCTTTCATGCGGTGGTCACTCATTATTATTGACTTATGTGAATAAAAGATGCATTTGCTTAAAACTAGCTCTACGAGTAGAAACAACAGAGAAGGCTCACATTGCACGTACACATTAGCTCACGCTTATGAGTAAAAGAACTCAAGAATCATAGAATTCTTAAATACAAAGGATTCCACTTAGAATTACTTCTTAATATAAAGAGTCTTCAGGCTAAAGAGGAAAATCTCATAGCAAATGGATTACCGTTGGTTTCTTACAGGCTTGCTGTGCAATACGATGGATTGTTTGCTTTACAGCAAAGTAATGATGTGTAATACTGGTTACCTTTTTGTGTGGAATTCGGAAAAAAAAAATAAATGTGCAAAGTCCACAGCAAATTTTGCTGGGCTGACAAAATCCTGCAAACACCAGCTTTATGTAAATCCTTAGGAACAAAATAGGCCTACTGGTGTTCTGCCAGAGACACATGGGCAGTAGCTTTTATCCTTCTCCCCGTCAGCCTAACACAAGGCAGCTGGTTTCACCCAAACTCATCTGTCTGCGGCAGAGGAGGTGAGGTGCTTCTGCTCCAGCGTGACTGAGCCACTGGAGAAAACACAGCAGCAGCAGTTGTTGGGAGAGGGAGCAGGAGAACCGCTGGGGGAAATGACAGTGCATGCGAGGAAACACTGTCAGAGCTGGATGTCCAAGGAGGGAGGCGGGGAGCAGCTTCAGCAGTTTCATGACCGGGCACATGTTCTTTGGGAAGATGCATAGATAAAAACTCACTTGACAAATGCTGGCAGCTGGCAAGCTTCCTAAACTGCCTATCGCTACACAAGGGTATGGATCGCAGTTAGGTTTCTGAAACCTAGCAGCTGACCTTCATTTGCTAATGGTTATGGGTATCTCTTAATTTTATATTCCCCTCACTATATAAAGGAGCAAGATAGCAATTAACACAAAACTACAGATGAACATAACTAGAGAGGTGTTACAGACAAATGCTGGAAAGAGTCAGCTGAAAATCTTCTCTGAAATAGAAAATTTGTCAAGAAGAATCCTTTTGTTTCTGCCTACATACATACAGTCCGGGATGAACAGAGGAAAGACTCTTAAATGTAAGAAAATGAGAAAGGCAGTTTTGTGTCAGGCTGCAGGCCCGCTTAGCCCGTGTCCCGTCTCAGACAGCTGCTCCCCACAGATACCTGGTACGGAAGCAAAGACAAGGCACTCATGGCACAATCCTTCCCATGGCATCCTGTCTTAACTTTTGGCCATCAAGATTTTAAAGGGACTTGCAGAGTCTGAGGTAGCATATGGAACATGCCAATACCTGTGAAAGGACCTATATTTCATGAGTCTGCTTCAATCCCTTTTTGATCCTATTCACACTTCTGCTATCACTGATATCCAATTAATTCACAATTAATTAAAAAAAACCCCAAACCCAAACCCACCACTTATGGATGAAAATGTAATTAGGTGCCTCCAGTTCTAATATCCCAAGAAACAGTTATTAACATTTCACTAGTCACAACATCACGAATGAGTTTTGAGTCTCTAGCATTGCCTCTCCCCTCTTTCGCAGGCAAGTAATTCCTACTCTATCACCATCCTGTATGACGGCAGCCTGTATCTCTGATCATCCGTGTCAGATCTCTCTGAATCTTTCCTGGTTTTCTTGATATTCTTTTTCAGACTAAATACAGCATTCAGGATAGAGGTACCACATGTTGATTTTTCTACTGACATAATTATTTTTTCTGTTTTCTTCTCTATTTTCTCCCTGGTATCTAATGTTTTATATCCCTTTAAAATGCTGCTACCAGGTATGTGTAGTGAACATGCATATATAACCTCCAGCTATAGAGACTCTGGGGAATATATAGAGCTAAGCTTTTTGTATATCGAGCGCACCAGCTGAGTGCAAAACCATAGCCATGGCCACCAGAGGAAAGTGGGCAAGTTATGCGCATCATTGTTCCGAACAGCAAACAAGCAGGTTCCTGCATTCTGAAAATCCTGTTGGAGAGCTGTGCTCTTCAGAGCAGTACTGAACTTCTTGGCCACAAGCACATCCACTGTAGCTGGGAGGCCATTGAGACACGGATCATTCAGATTCAGCCTGTCAGAACACTGATACTACAGGAAAACTTTATAAAACAGACAGCAGTTTATTTCAGACAGCATCTTCTTCCTTGGGGACTCCAGCTGTGCCTGAGCCTTCCACATAGAAAGGAAGTTTCGCATGCAGATATTTTGTTTTTGCAGAAACTACCAATGAGCATCACTTGAGAGTGTCCCTTACCAAAGCAAACCATTTTTAACAGTAAGACAGAAAACCAGTAGCCAAATCCTCAAGATGTACATTTGTATGGAAATCCTAAATGCAAAATTAAGTTTGTTAATTTTTGATGAAATGTTCATCTCCCTTCAACCTATTTCACAGTGACTAGATGATACTGAATGGAGAGTAGAAGCAACCACAGAAAAAACAGAGCTTGTGCAAAAATGCTATAAAAATGTTTGGAAAGCTGCACAGAAAAGTACATTTTGATTGCTGTAGGTCTCAAAGCTTTTAAGCACGTGGATATCTGTATAGCTTGTGAGTCAATATTCCCTTAGAAATTTCTAAGTTTCATTGTATTTCCAGCAGTGGTGTTCATTCTTTTTCTGTTTCTTGCTACCCAAGTTGTTATTTTCAGCTGATGCCTCTGTGAAACAGGATTTATGAAGTGTATGCAGAGAGCCTGTCCTGACAGTCCTATTCACATTTGTGAAGTGATGAGTTGGAGCTGACTGTTGTGAGACTCTATGATTTGATAATTAACACAACCCATGGATTTGCTAAGGTATAACTGATGCAATATTTTACCACCCTCCCCTAGCCATTCATCCTTTGAATTAGGGTAACTGGATAGATCTTTAAGTCATAAGGAATAGGTTGTGCTGAAATAAAGCATTAATGAAAATGAGAATTTAATGATCTAGAGAGAAACCTGACAGTACAGCTAAAACCACAGGGGAGCAACAACAGTAACTCTGAGTATCTCACCTGTAATTAAAGTTCTGATAAGCCCAGGTATCACTGCTCATTAATATTCAACTGTAAAAATAGAAGACAAAGAGGCAAACGTGGAATAACGGTACTGGGTCCATCCTCACTCCATACACACTTGCGTCTCACTTCCCACGTGGGACAGTAGCATCTCAGACCTAGGCCAAGCTACGCACTCTGCTGCAAACTGTCACAGACAAGCCACAGTAGCCACACTTTGTGGAAGTTTAAGGGAGGGGAATTTTCTGCTCTTGCTAATTTATTCTGTGCTAAGAAGTTGGTATCTAAGGATGAGTCTTTTGTCGTACCACGCATCACTGACAGACACTCCAGCGATGAATGATATTAAAAACCACCAAGAACTGCTTGTTGCCCAAGGCACGCGCTAATTTGTTGCCAGTTTATGTTTCATGCATAACGGCTCTTTTAGCTCCAACAGCCTAAAAATAAAGCAATGAAACACACTCTGCAGGTACCTGTGGGACCCTCATAACGCTCCAGGAATGGGGAACCTCTTTGAGACCCATCACTGGCAGTACTCTTTGACCTGTTAAGGCACCCATTCCACCATCGCCACAAGTGGTGCTGAGCCTGGGGAATGGGTGGAGGGTAGTTTCCCCAGTGTACAGTTAGATTACACTAAGTGTCTGAGACTGCAACAATCTTTGTAAGAACAGTAAGCTCTTCCAGGGGTCACACTCGGGTATCTGCCTAACTGTGGATGCAGAAGCCAAGCTTCAGACGTCAGTCCCTCAGAACAGCATTGTTGGGACTTTGTCCCAGCGTCATGGCACTGCCAGCCTGCTCTGGTTCCACGCTGCAACAGCTCCTAGCCTGTGCAGGCTTGGACGTATTTGACTCGCTGAATGAGCCTCCTCCCCTCACCTGACTGCGTGCCCCTGGCTAAAAGGAACAGAAAGCATGGTCTGAGCTGTGCTGTGCTTGCCATGAAAGGGAAGGTCTTCTCATAAAACAGGGGAGGAGACCTTGCAACCATTCACAAAGTATGTAAGCCAAGCACATGGCTCAACGCATCAAGAAAGCTCACGCAAGCATTACACCCCTTTTCTGAAAAAATGTGCTTAGTCTTGAAAGAGAAACACAACTTGACTCCAACCCCGATAGGTGAGCCAAGACTTACACCCTCCTTCAGTGTCTGCCTCTGTTCACATCTTCAAACACAGACAGTCTTCTGGCATTTAGGAATCCAGCTATCACCTGACCCTTTTCTTTACAACATTGGTAGGGAAGAAGATTAGTTAATGGTAGTGGTCGGTCCAACTGTCTCAAAGAGATGATCATGCTGTTACTGGAACCCTAAACCTATATACTTTTTCTATACAACAATCAAGTATTAATTCAAGAAACCTGCATGACCAGCTGCCTGGGGCAATGAGGAATGATGTTCCTATTACCATGTTTCATGCAAAAAGGATTACAAGAATGGAATTTGAAGAATATGACTCTGCATATTCATCCATTTCTGATTGCTGAATGAATGCTTCTCTGACTTCAAAACTTCCCTGATTTTGGCAAAACATACAAGCAGTATGCAAAACATTTGTGAAGAGGAAGCCCAATGAGACTGAAGAGACAGAGAGAACAAAATGGGGCAGAGCCTTTCTCACACCTGGTACAATACACCTGGTAGCAGCCTACCTGGCAGTGCCCCTTGCATGCATACCCTCAGACTGTGACACAGGGCAGCACCCAAACCACCTTTCCGGCAGGCGATGGAGAGCACCGTGCAGTGAGGACAGGGAGATGCCCGACACTGCTGCAGGCTCATACCTGCATATGTTGAAATTAAGCCCACCACTTCACACAAAAACCCGGAGAGCACACCACGGAGGAATGCTAGGGATATTTAGCAAAAACTTTGTCATCTTGTGTTGGTATAAACAACTTTCTGGTTGTTTTATTTTTGACAGTAAAACCATTAGAGATGATGCTATGACTGGAAATCTAGACAGCATTTAGTGTTCAAGGATTCTGAATTTTAGTATTTCTCCTATTGCCTCCTTTATGGGAACTATTAACTGTAATTTAAGCCCAAAATGTTAAAAGCAGTATACAGATTTAAGGATTCTTTCATACCAATTAGAAATAATTTCTAGCTGCACTTCAATGAATAGGCTTTTACCTTTTGTTACAGTGGAAAATCACTTATCCCCTGTAGCATAGGACATCTGCATAGATTTGTTTCTTATTATCTATAATGGTATTGGCAAATACAGAGTTAACACATTTCTGCTAAATAAATCTGCAGTTGTTGGAATACCAGCTTCTAAGAAAATTACAAGTTTAAGTATTCAGTTAAACAAAAGTTACAATTTAATTAACATACTAGTAGAATATTCAAAGATGATGTCACCTCATCATTCACATTGCACTTGGGGACATAAAGGAAGATCCTCTGACTTGACTCACAAGCAATGTAGAAATACCAAGATTGCAATCTCTAACGTGATGCAAAATGCTAACATATGAAAGGCCAATCCATGCTTTTAGGAGAGTTTTGTTTCTACCGTTTTTAAGCTCTATTTTCACTCCTTTCCTGAATGTGTAATTGATTGCGCATACATAGAAAATATAACTCAGCAATGATGAAAAAGGGTTAATTATTTAATTTCAAAATTTTAACTGCCTATAGAGGAATAATGGAGAACAATGTCAAATATTCACTATCACACTATTTCATCAGTGGTCTTTGTAAAACACTAAGGTTAACCTAAAATGGAGAGTTAAATGATAGTTTATCCCCCCTGTGATTTCTCTACACTGTCTCCCTGAATTGTCTAGTCAAGTCAGTTCGTGTGGGCTGTGACCTCTTAGTTCTCTGCAGGCCACAAGACCATGATCTTATGAAAATTGTTTCTCTTTTTTTCTGGCACTGTGAGTCATATTCTTAGGCTAGTGGAGAAGAAATTTTAAAGAGAGTTATCACTATTTTCAGAAAAAAACAATTCAACTATCAGATCAGAAAGGGCCATTTGCCTATCATTAGCTTGTATGCATATATTGTAAAGATCTTTTACTGCTCTAAATGCTTTTACCAGGCAATTCTGCACATCGTCTCACATGGCCACTGACAAAAGACAGCAGCAGCTTTGGATGTCATCATCTGGAAGACATCTACTAACACAGAAGAACTAAATTGTTGACAAAATCATAGATTCATAGAACAGCCTAAGTTGGAAGAGACCTTGAAAGATCACGTAGACCAACCTTTTGTGGGAAAGGAAGGCTAGAAGAGATTATCTAGTACCTTGTCCAATTGCACCTTGAAAACCTCCAGTGATGGGGACTCTACCAGATCACTGGGGAGGTTGTTCCAGTGACTAATTGTTCTCACTGTAAAAATGTGTGTCTTACATCAAGATGAAACCTCTCCCAGCCAATGAAAACAGCTAATGAAATGTCTACAAATGCGGCTGTGCTGCAGGATCAACCTCACCCATCAGTGACATGGTGCAGGTCCTCTTCTGTATAGTTGTGTCACATGCTTCAATTTTCCTGCTGCCTTTGTTGTTTATAATAGACAATGTGGGAAGTTATTGCTGGGAAACCATCAGCCATCTCCCACCATCATAGCTTTGAAGCGTACTATGTAGCCTTTGTCATGTGAGGCTTCATCAGATAATGTCCTAGCTGATGCCGCGAGAGCCTCATCTGCTTGTCTCAGCTCAATAAAATTCCAAACTAGATTCTAAAGGTTACAAAATGTAAGAACTGTAGGCAGGTTCACAATCTCCATAAACAAAAGTTAGCTTGTGTCCTCTGTTCCCTGTCCTATCACAGCACTGTCCTGGAAGGGCAACCAAAAGGTAAAAACCTGTACTTCAAAAAAAGTAAGTGATACCTCGTGACTATGGAGAGATTAGGACAAACATTTAGACCAAAGTTCTGCAATGACCAAAACCATATATTTTTGGATCCCAATGTCTTTCCTCCTCTCTCTTCTTTCTAAATGCCAGTAGCAATCTGAAAAAATCCAATCACAAAAGCTATTCATAATTTGTGCAATTCTCAAGTTGTCTGGCATTTTAAGAAATAAAATGATGTTTTACATCCAACAACTCACTAGCAAAAAACACCCAAGACTTTTTATTAATGTTAACGCAGCTATGTTAAAAGTGTTCACCCCAAAACCTTTGACTATATTCTGACGGGAAAACTGGTATTACCGAGCACTGGTTTTATCTTTATTAGCTTTTTCTTTACTAGCTCTACTATCTTTCTTTTTTTTTTTTTTTTTTTTTTTTTTTTTTTTTTTTTTTGGCTCCACTTCAGTGACCATATATAATCACAGAAAGTTATTTTACATTCTGCCTTTCTATCGTTCCCTGGCCCTCTTGGGCAGCTTCTAGTACCTCCCTACTCGCTGTTCCAGAATATATTATAAAAGCAATTTTGGCCAACTGCTCCCACAAGAGTGGGCCCTTGTCAATGCGTTGTGTTGATCTAGCTGAATGAAGGAAGGCGACTCTATTCATGTTTCCCTTATGCTTGATGCACAATGCCACATCAAAGAAATTGTTTTCAAGTGCTTTGTTTTGGCTGTGGTAACACAACTTTGATTTTTGTTGGGGGATTTTGCCTTACAAAGTTATGAAGATTTCCTTTGGAAGATTAAAAAACAGAGTCTGAAAGAATTTAATTGATTAGAACTGGCTCTCAAATGATCTGGTAAGGGCTCTTCTAACTCAAATCCTATTTGCTGTGGCATCACCAGTTAATATGCAGAGCGCAGTTTCAGCTCATCCTCTCATATACGCTATATACATACACAGTTTGCACAGCTGCACCGGGAATTGGAATGTATGCACCTACAAATAACACAATGCTTGTGCAAAACTTCAAGTCAGTTAGGCTCATCCATGCTACTTAAATGCATAAAGAAGATAGCAAATTAATTTAGTTTGTTCTCTATTGAATACTGCAGCATCCCACATTTACGTGCATGTACTGTGACTTTGCAGTAGAAATCAAGGAATCAGCTTAAAACAAGCATCTGGTATGACTGGAAAAAAGGCTGAAATACACTGAAACACACTGATGCCAAGTCAAGAGACTTAAGAACTGTGACACCAGTTAATTAAATGTTAAGCTCAGTGGTAGTTATTTGGGGTTATTTTTCCCCTCTTTTTGTTTCACAGGGCATCATTATTCTACTGCAGAAAAGGTTTCCTTTTAGCCACCACCATTGTGTGCAGTAGGTTAATCTCAACCTGGTTGATGAAATATTTCATAATTTATAAGGGGTTTTGGTGGGTTTTTTCCACACATTTATGTGGCTTTAATGCCACTACTTCCACTTGCAAGAAGCTGGGTACCTTCCTTGTATTCCTCAGAGTGCTGTAAAAACAAACTGTACAGAAGGCAGGCTCCTAGCAAAAGCTGGATTGTAAAATATAACGCAGACAGGTTGGAAACATGCAGCTTGTAGTTATACCTATAGCAATAACTTACAACAGATATTACAGAATACACAGAAATCAGTGATAATAATTGTGAGATTATCCTTATATGGGAAATCCTGTTACGTGGCTCTTTCTTTGTCCCCCAAAGTAGTTTGAGCTGAAAATGCACTTAACAAGAAACATGGGATGTAGGATTAATGTGTTACAATATGATGACTGGATGTAGAATCCTCACAGTTTTGTTTCTCATTTTAATTTTAAAATATTTTGTGGTTTTTGGGGGGTTTTTTTTGTACTTTCAAATGTGTACTGTGCTGTCATACTTCCACGCTGTCTTGTCCTTGATAAAAGTAGAGGTGAGCTTGCAGCACAGAACTCGGTGAGAACGTTGCCTCTGGCATATTCAACAGGAGTTGGTAATGTCAAGGAAAGATTCTTCTAGCAGGACAGGCAAGCCTGGCTCTTCTTCAAAGTTACAAATAAATGGTGAAACTGTGTTATAAGTTTTGCATTACTTTTATTAAACTGTCTTCTAGAGGACCACTGAAATTGAGAAGTGCTACTGTCAAGATTTTACACATGAGGTTCTGAAACGCAGGGGGACCATGGTTTGGTTAGCGCACAGAAGTCAACAGGGATTTCAAATTAACAAGGAACAGAACTGCAGTATTCAGAATGCTATGCTAGTACTTCAAACATTGTCTCAGGCTTCCCATGTGCTTTCATTTCCCCTCCTTTGGCATTTGGAAGCCAGAGAGAAGAAAGGTTAGTAAATCGGCCTTCAGGTGCAAGCAAAAGAATTCTCAGGCAGAGACATAAATACTTGTTCTGGGACAACTCTTCAGAGTTCCATGTTTCTTTTGATAACAAGGGAATTTTTTCTTATTGATTGCTTTTTGCAATTGAGCTTACCAAATAGAACTTCCCTCAGATGGTTATTCCAGCTAATCTGATAGAAAAGTAACCTTGTTATATTTATTGACAGAACATTGAAATATATATTATAGGTCTAGAGGGAATGTTTCAGTTCATTGATTTTTTTTTTTTTTTTTAAGGAAATAACAAACGCACTTTATTCCCCTTGGCATATTATGCTGGGAATAATCTGAAAAAATGCTTACCTTGTTCAAAATGCATCTCAAAACCAACTTCTTCCAGTCCCCAAAGAGCAGGCACCCTTTTGAATAAATCTGATCCTGAGCAAACAAGCAATTTGCAATTTTAATTGTTTGCAGAATTCTCCTTCTGTGCTTGTTCAGAAAATTAAAAGAAACCAGTTCATGCTTTTATCTGCAGCAGTGAGAAGACATGAAGTTTGGGGGAAGGTAAATTGTTTCTTAGGGAATGAGGAGGGCTTAGAATCAGCAGCTGGTAGTTTAATATGTTTCGCTGAATCTTTCAGCATCCTTCACTACTTGCTCCTAGTAGACTGCTTCTTCCAAGGCTTGTAGTCAAAACACTAGCCTAGCCAGCACCCTTACAGCTCATAACTCTGCTCTGGAACCTTACAGCAGGATTTGGCAGAGTTTGGGATGAACGATAAATAAACTAAGAGAGTTTTGGGGCCAAGGAGGAGAAGGGCACAATGGAAAAGTCCTGAGGGCCCTTGAATGTAGGGGAAGAAACTATTTGAAAAATTATGCACAGGTCTGAAGAAAAATATATGCAGCCAAGCAAAATTTTGCTCAGTTTTGCTAAATATGGTACTTGGTATGAAAAAGCTTTTCACAAATAAGGCAACACTCACATGCTTAAATGAGATTGTCTCTCTTCAAAAGCATGCACTCAGGAGCCACCACACACAAATAGCCTCTTTTGCAAGATTTATAGGCAACACACCGGTATTCAGTCAAATAACCTCCTAGGGCAGGTTCTCTGACTTCCTAAAGACAATAATTTGAAATAATATGACATGATAAATGCAAATGTATTACAGTGCAATGCCACAAAAGTCCCCAAAACACTGTCACTTCCATTATCCAAACAGCCTGACTTTACCTATTTCACTATGAGGACCTAAAAAGACATTAATTTTTTTAGAGGTTTTAAAACCTGAAACTAGACCTCGGAACAGAAACAAACAGAAAAAAAACCCAACCCAAACAAAGGATACTACAGTTAAAGTCTGTACCACATGTGAAAGCACACTGCAGGAATGCCACAAGCTGCATCTCAATTTTATTTACCTTGAGGGTCCCTCACCCAGTCAAAAGCATTGCTAAAATTGTGAGGAAGCTTTCTGTGATTAGAAGACCAATGCCTAGTTTGACCAGAGATAGAATATGATTATACTCCTCCCACAGGACCAAGCATGAACCTCATCTGTATATGGCTTCTAGCTAAAGAGCATTGCTACTGAAAGTAACTGATTCCTTGCCAGGGGTTATAGCCAGTGTCTTTTCTGTGGACATTATGTATAGATACTTTGTACACTACTGAAAAAAAGAGACCTGTGAAGCTTTCTGGATAGTACCCGTTCATGAAGAACTACAAGATTCTTTTCAGCTCTGTTCACTGTTGGAGCTTTACTTACTTATTGAGCATGCAGACTCAGAATTCTTGCCATAAATAATTGTTTTGGACAAGTTCTGCAGCAAAAATGATTGCTTCCCAGCATACTGCGTTTTGACTAACCTTGGAGAGCATCTATGAATTCACACTGTCTATGACTCTGTTATACATAGGTTAAGCCCCTGCTTTTCATACAATTTTTCCTGCTGTCATTGTACAACTATTCAAAAGAATAAACACTTACTGAGAAAGGAAAACAAAAAGCACCCCTTACTGGCAAAGCTGGTCATCATTTGGTGTTCATGGTTCCTGGTTACCCACTAACCACCCGTCATTGGAGATGCATATGGTTTTCCCAAATATTGGTGAAGGCTCTTTTAATGGTCCCAGTGAAAATGTTTTGGAAACAAACACCAACAATAGTTCCTTTCTGCTGTCTGCCTTATGTCTGTTTGCTCAGTACGTGTGTACACACACACGGACACGGGAATGGCCTATATTTCTCAAACATTTCCATTTAAGACAGCACAGTCTCTGCACTGTACGATTTGTATTTCAGCATGTGGAGAGTTAGTATAGGAAGAAATGAAGAACAGTATGGTCACTGTTTCTAAACCCCTTTTCTGATGCTTCAGTAAAGGATCACAGTCCTTCCCACAAGAAGTATGCAAATTTGCTTCATGTATTGACTTGAACATATGCTGACTATCAGTGCATACCAGAATAAAGTAGCCTTTGTAAAACCAGAAATCCTTCAGGATCTGTGCATGACCTTTTAACATCTATATTAACTGGAAAATATAGAATAGAATGGTTCCAGTTGGAAAGGACCTACAATGATCATCTAGTTCAACTGTTACATGGTCTGATAACAAACTTTAAGGAAAGTGGTATAATCAACGTATACTTTGGGCCTTGCACACTGCCACCTCGTGGTAATTCAGACCCACATTCTACAACTACATGAGCCCCAAACACTCAACATTCTCTTAAAACTTGAATACAAAAAGGCAACAATATTTCCTGACATCATCTCCTAGAAACATCAATGAGCCAAAATAAGCATGTACAAACCCTAGAGTTGCTTTCTACTTTAAAGGAACTGCTCTTGTTGCATCATGTAGCGGCTGCCTCAAGACCAACTCACTAATTTCAGGCTTCTCCATACACAGACAACATCTGTCATAGGGTCTATAAATGCCTACAGCACCATTCATGACAGAGTCATTAAGAGGGCTGTATACTGAAAGATAACCATTTAAAATGCCATTTTCGATAAAGCTAAGTTGCAGCAAGACAGTCAAATGACTTTTCCGAACTCCCAGATGGGTAGAAATGGGAATAGGAACCGCTGGAGCTAACTATGGCAACATTTACACTAGACCAAACCTGCATTAACGATAGTGAATTTGGAACCTTAACACTGGAATAAGGGCAAGACACTTGCTTGTAAGGAAAAAAACCAAAAAAGAGCAGGAATACTTTTAGGAAATTGAAAACCAAGCATTGCTACATCTCCCTGCACATGTCGAAGTCCTCCCGAGGTAGTGCTAACACCCTTTTGCTTGCTGGCGTGCTCATCAGTGAAAGCACTGTCGCTATAGTGGATGGCTGGATGAGTCTGGTGCCTAATCCGTTCTCCTGCACTGCAGTAGCAGCTTGGGAGCAGTACTGTACATAGGTGCAGTACAGTGGCATCTTCAGCATTTACGTTGCCCCTGTAAACTGGGGACCGAGGACATAAGCATGTTTCACCTACACGATGCTGCGCTTTGTGTCATACTAAGTCAGATAAATCATGATGTGGATTTCACTCTGCGTAGGACCTCAGACCATACTCTACACTACCGTATCACAGGTACTGATTCATGCAGTCCCTTTGTACCTACATAAATAACAGCTGTTGATGGTGACACCTTAGTGATATCTTGGAAAGGAACTCTTAAAATCTGTGCAAATATCAAATACGGAGACTGAACTAAGGAAGTGGACTGGAGAACTGTTCAAAAGGGGTCTGTCCTAACACCAGTGCCAGTAGCCATAACAGCCAAATCAGGAAATACGTAACAGTGAAGATACCAAGCCAAACTAAAGCTGCATACAACTCATGATTATGTGTCTAACAGAGACGAATAGCACACACACACACAAGAAAGACCACAATAACCACAGAAACATTGCTTCCCCTAGATATTTCCCAGCCTCCAGCAACCTGGTGCAACTCCTCACCTTTAGGAATTGGTCCATTTGTTTTTGAAAACGCTTGGACTTGGAATTGAGGTAAAAGAGAAAAGCAATAGGTCACCATTTGGTGTGAATTGGCATAATTCCATGGACTCCACTGGAGACACACAGGTCTGCAGCAGGCAGTGAACTGGATCAGCGTGTTCAACAAAGAGAATTTGTACTTTGTGTGTTTAAGAAAGGCTAACATCGGGGCAACAATATCAGTTTAGGTATGTATTTACCCAAGTTTTACTGTAGCATCTTGCTCCTCTATATCTCAAAGGTAATGCACAAAAGTTGTTCAAATGATAAAAAAGACAGCGATTGCCACTTTTTTATATTTTGAAAATGCAGCATTGAGGATAAGTCAAAATTTTTTGCAACACTTTTTCTAATAGTTTTGGGGTTATGTGAATTTCTACTTGCACTTGGACTAAATCACACTGCTGCACATTTTGCTTTCTAGAACCCTGGGTAATTGGCAGTACAAGGCAACCCTTTACAATGTAATACCTTACACTGGGCCACCATACTGCGAGAC
>VZTL01032833.1:0-21031 GCA_013400535.1 Scopus umbretta
GCTTTAGCCAACATGCTCAAATAGAAACTACTTGCCTCTTCAGTACTAGGACCCAGGGTTAAGGGGAAAAGGAATGACATATGTGTTTACATTCACAGGGGCTCAAGTATCTTACTGATTTGACATGGATACAGATTGCGCATTACCGCCGGATTTGTTGTACAGATACAGGTTTTTCAAACTCCTGGAATTGAAAGATTGTTAGTCTTTCTGGAGGATTAAATACTTGCTTAATTTCAGAGACTGTTTTGGTAAGGTCTCTTTCAAATAAAGTATTAATTCAAATGTAAATCACAGTGATTGTGAGTTTGGGGATATAGGGTGCCATATAATTGTCTGATATAGATAGATTGTTGTTTCCTAATACATCAGTAAACTGTTTTGTAGAACTGGAAGTGAGGAACTGGAAATGCAGAACTGGAAGCTTTTGGGGAAGGCAAACACAGCATTATTTACTAAGTAATTACATTGGGAAGTAAGGACAAAATGATACCATTGGACCATTCAACTGCTAGTGAGAAAGACTTTTTTTGTGGGGTGAGACAAGGTGCAACTAATAAAATTCAAAACAAACATAAAAGTCGAAACCTGAAACCTTGAAAACCCACAAGTAACCTCAATAGCAGTGGTGAACTTCCACTGTCTCTTTATGTCTACATATCCTGGAGCTATAAAAGGACAAACAGAAAGGAAACATTTGTACCCATGGTTGCTTGAGCTGACTTTCCTCAAGAAACATAAACAGTTCCTGGTGGTGAACACCTATGCTGGAATTATGTACGTTCTTCAGGTTCATATGTTCTTCCCTTTTTATAGGATGCTGCGAAAACATCTTAGTTGCTAGTCCTGCACAGGGTTCAGTAGCTGCCACCAACTGTAAAGGATCAGCAGGCTGCCTGAGGATGAACTGAATAGAGAGCCCAGATGGACAGATGTTCTATAGTATCTTCCCCCCCAAAGCCCTTTTTCAGTTCTCCCATCAGTTACAGCTGATGTTCTCATTTTCTTTCCTACCTGCAATGACTCCCTAAATTGAGTATTCCATCTTTAAGAATGTTAGCTATACCCTTCTTTTCTCCTTTAGATAACTGTGCCTCCAGATCTTTAAACATTTGCAATAATATTCACTATTACATTTTAGTGTCACAAGACATTAATTCCTCATGTACTTCATGGCCACGCAGCACAAGGCCATGATTTGCAATGTTTATTATTGTCCTATATTATTTGCAAGCTGACTCTCTATAGGTTTCAGATACATGATATCAGCTGACTGCATGTTATCAGTATGACATAATTTTTACTTATATCTCATCTAACAGACAAAAGTGTCAGGTGATAGAAGAACTTCCCTTGAAGCATTAGAAATATTTGATGAAATTTTGTTCTGAGTTCACTGTGGCTGGAAGCACAGTTGTTTCAGTCGTATTTTGACACACAATACTCTTTCCCTGCCCACCACCAAGTTAAAAAGCTCCCATTAGAAAACCAAATGTTTTCCTCACACAGGCTCAGTGTTTGCTACCTTACTGGCAACCACCTAACAGACCTCTGCCTTACAGGGCATGCTCATTGCCAGCATCCTCTGTGCTACAACAAGGCTATGTGAGCTCTTCAGCCCACTCCCCGAACTATCTGCCAAGAAAGCTGGCTTTAGATGGCTTAGGATGACAGCAAATATTTCTGCTGCTATTGCCAGACTTGTGACTGGATCATCAAAAACGTTTATGTACCTCCTATCCCCTGCTTCTGCACACCAGAAACATCTTCAGATTGATATAGAGGTAAGGATTTCAATACAATGTGATAAAGAGCAATAACTGCTTCCAAGAAGTAATGGCATTGGGACAGAGAGGCTGGAAATTGTGGTCATTATACCAGACGGTAAGATATCAGACTGTGCTTATTCTAAGAGACACCAAAAGGAATAGCAATGACAGAGTGTTCTGGTCAAAGGTATGAGCCCAAAAATTGTGTATGTGTACCCAGAAAAAAAATTATTTGAACATTTCAGAAGAAGGTCTCCTCATTGCTCCTCTAGGTAGATAGTTCAAATAGTGATCAACTTTGCTATGACATCCTCCGCAGTTCTTAATGAGGACTACACCAGAAAGTACTGTATCATCTTCTCATCGTATGAGTACATCACCCTCTTCTCTCTAAACACAGAAAAAGAATAGTGATTGAACACTTCTGCCCTTTGAGCCTTATCATTAACTAGACTTTCCTTTATTCTTTTAGGATTTTCATCATACTTCAAATCTTTCTCTTCTTTCTTTTTGGTCCTATAAGCTATGTGGGCTTTTTTCCTGAAACGTTTAGTTTCCTGTGGCCAAAGCCAAAACTGTATACTGTGAAAAGCATTTGTACAGTTGCTCTATTTCTTATGTCACATCTTTATACCTCTGCTCTTGATCAGTAGAGCACTGGACTTTGTGAGCCTTCGTCTGAATCAGAACAACCATTTATATTTTCTGTTACATTCTTGACAATTTTGTGCATATCAAAACTACTAAATTACAACATCTTCTGTTTATTTCCTCTACTTCTGTTTGCGGCACATGAATTTATATTCAGATTGCTGTCTTCAGCTCATTTTATGAATGGACCTGTTGCTATAGCAGTCCTCTTTACAATGGTGGCTCCCACAGGAGCTACAAGATAATACAGAAAGTTTTTGTTGCTTTCTACAGATGTTCTCCACTGTGTGTGTTTCAAAGTTTTCAGTGGTATCAATCTGTAAATTTTCATCTGCAAGAGGAGATTGGTCAACATTAACTGTGAGTGGGAGGGACTACGTAAATCTGCTGATTTTTCTCAGATCCTTTCAGGCCTCCCACATTTCACTTAGGGGCAGAGACGCTCATTATTGCCTGGAGTGCTACATTTATATCAAAGGCATAAACCTTCCTTCCTCTAAAATCCAGCCACTTGAAAGGGAATTGGTCTACTTTTGTATTCTAATTGCTCCTTGACTAAACTTTTTCAGAGCTCTTACAATGACTCTCAATAGATTTAGCCTGTTTAGTTCTGATGCAAGAACTCACAAACATGCTATTTGCAACACTCCTGCAGACCCTTTTTCTCCAAATTCCATTGTTAAAAACAGAGCTGACAGTCGTCAGCCTTCTGATGCTGTGTGAAGGGCCTGAATATGCAATTTACACAAGAGAAGTCTCAGTCAGAATGAGCTAGGTGGTTTGTATGTTCCCATTTTTATATCTGTTCCATTGTACTTTATATCTGTCCCATTTTACTTTACTTTTCAAGTGAGATATTGGAGCACTACTAGATAAGAAGAGCAAGCTGGTTTGGATGCATACACGGGTTTGTTGGCTGATTGCTTTTATTTCACCTCTTTTCCCTTCAGTTTCTGTGTGAACTGACATGTGTGTTCTAAATACATGCCACCATTGTCAGGAGATGCTTTTTTCAGCCATTAGAGATATAAAAGGTAAAGGCAGGAGCAGCAGTCTTCTTCCATTCTAAAAGTCTTTCCACAATTATTTCATCTTCCCAGTCAGGAGCTCAAACACTTGTGAAGGAAGTGAGCCCTGGAATCAGTTTTTCCCACAGCCTGTGCGGACACAAGACATCTGCTAAGAGGGTGTCCTAGCTGTCAGGCTGTGCTGTCTGGATTAAGGATTCTCTGTCTTTCTTATTGAAGCTGTGGCACTACATGTTAAAAAAAACATGTGTCATTGGGCCAGAGTGTTCTGATACTATTTCTTCTTCCAGACACCCTTTAAAAGGAACCAGCTGCAGTTGCATTTTGCAGGGGCCTTGTCCTAGTGACGGGTATACAGTTTGTTCTGCAAAGAAGCCCAGCAGAGGATCAAAGTGAAGATGAGTTTGGTTTTAATTCATAATTCATAATTTGCTTAATAATTTCTGAATTATGATTAGCCATGGGTTTGAACAAGATACTGGGATATCTGGACTCGGGCAGTTCTGGATATGCACAGAGGTGCAACTGTGGGAAGGGAAAGTGAAGGGCTTGTAGGTTTCAATGCTCTAAGAATAGGCAGCAGCTGAAAAGGCAATGTGGATTTTTTTATCTTTCCCCAGTTTTGGACTTTGGCACATACAGTGCACCCAAATAACACTTCAGGAACTGGAGGACTGGATTTGAACTGCTTTATTTGGAGCGTAGGTTGAATTTAAGTGCCTAAATGCAGGAGAGCAGTTCAGCAAGTCTCATGTCTCATATACCAGTGAAAGGCAACGGGACAAGGCCCAAGCTTACAGAATATATGGCTGCATGCAGTAATCACAGCTGATAGCACTTCAGGGAATTGCAAGAAGACGGTAAGTGTGACTCACAGCAGTGGGCCACTAGGCAGGCTGAACAATGTGAGAGGAAAGCCATTTCGGATACACAGTTTTGTCACTTTGAATTTTGTTCTTTCCTTTCACTAAATCAGTATGAATGTTCCTTTTGTGATTTTTCTGACTTATTTTTTCTTGTCTGGTTTTATTCCAGATTTTATCTGTGTCATGTTCCATCTTTCATGCCCCTTTTTGCTCTTCTCTAATTAACATTCATTTGTCTAGCAATATAACAACTGCCTTTTAGAGTGCTGGCAAATGGGTTTTTTCTTTCTTAGAAAGCTTTATAATGAACTTCTTAATTTCCATTTTAAAGCCTGCAAAACTTCGGAAAGAAAAAAATATGACTCATCAGCAAAATGTCTTAGTAGCTCTGGAATGCTGGCAAGAGATCCACTTCCAAAGACTGAGTTATGGTTTAGTTCCACAAAATTTGCAAATTTTTAAAGCTCTGAATGTGTTACAGGATTTCATGCTTTGGGGAGGAACAAGAACACATTGATACCATTCCTTGGACAAATTAAAGTAATATATTGCTGGAAAGTGCAAAAGTAACACATGCTTTTACAACACATTTGGCCTTGCCAACATCATTAAAATAGCATCGTCAAGTTAGACTGCGAATATATGGGGTCCAGTGACAAAAATAAAAACAAACCCCATTAGGATTCTTACAGTACCAGAAGACTACCACTGAGTATAATTTACATCGTCAGTGTTAGCCCATGACCCGAAACATTTGTGCAGGCCCACCGACATGCATTATGTGAGTGAAGTGCTCCATCTGCTGGGTACCCTGGCAGGCGAGCCAGGCACTCTGAGCTGTGTGTTCAGACACCCCTCAGGGCTGTAGCACTCTTTATTAGCTGTATTTGCAAGCACAAGAACTGCAAGTGCTCAGAGTCAACTGCTGTTCAGCCAAAAAAAAAAAAATAAAGCCAAAAAAAAAAGAAGACACAGGTTATAGGGTCGCTCATCTTCTGTAGAGAGTTCCTGCAATGCTCTGCAGTTAGTAAACAGCACGCTTGGGAGCATCACCTATCTGTATGCCTGAGATATTTTTGCATTAAGGTTTTAAACATGATGCTAATGTGCAGTGATTTGAACAAGCTTAAACGTGAAAAGGACGTGGGGGTGCTGGTTNAATTTTTTTCTTTATTTTCTTTTTTATAGTTCTCTGCATTTGTATCTAATGCATATTTCAGGGTAGATCTTTTGTCTTGGTTTATTTGGATATTCTTATTTCTACACTAGTAATTTCGAACTAGCAACTTTTCCCTTTGTCGCAGCAGGTTCTACTAAATTATACCCTTTGGACTGGCCTTGGTTATCTCACAAACACACTGATTTGGTCTGGATAGAAGGAGATCCTTTCACCTTTGCAGTATAAAGTGTCTTTCCCATTGAAAAAAAAAAAAAAAAAAACAACCCAACCCTCCTCTCTCTCCAAATATATAACTGCAGTATCAAAACACTTACACAAATTGTTCTTTCCATTAAAGTTATAATTGTGTTAAAATAATAGTATTCCACACTGGAAATAAAAGATGGATTTTTTGTTTTGTGGTCATATTGAGGATTGGTAAATATGACCTACTTGTTTTAGTAAGGCCAGAACTGGCATATGCCAACTGGTTAATCCAGTTTTCTAAGATTTTTTCTTTGTTAAATACTAGGTGATGCCTAAAACATGTGCTGAACAAGCAGTTGGCACTGCTGAAGACTCACTCTTCTAGCTTATGAGAAAGAATTGTGACTTTGAAAATAATTGATGTGTTTTGTTCACAAGCCTAGCTAAAGAAGAATTTATTTTTAGAACCCACGGCTGTCAAGTCCTTGCTGTGGTTCTGTTTACCTTTGTTGCATTTCCCTTTATATCTTGAACAAATCCACACAAAACAGACTTCTAACAAGTCTTCTGTCTATTGAGAACTTAGAGGGATCAGAAGTGCACAGGACACCACATAATATCCACAGCAGAGGGTGCACTTACAAGTCAGAAGGACTGAAAGGACTGGAGCAGGAAAACTGAAATAGGGGACTCTATCCAGACCTAGATGGGAATCACCAGGGAATTTTGATAGGAACCCAAAGAAACACGCTCCATGCACAGACTCCCACCTTCCTGTCAGACCTCTTGTCTGCAAGACACCAAAGCATTTCAGTTTCCCACTGTGAGCACAGAACGGCTTCACTGTTATGACAGAGCTGAAGTGCTGCTTCCTACTGAGCAAATTCTGATCAGATTGCCTGAACTTGGTAGAACTACTTGGTAGACTTCAATAAAAATGAATTGAATAGAACTGACCTAGTGTAGTAAGGATTCTTGCTGGGCCTATTGCAGTATTGAAATGAAAGGTTTGAGTTTACCTGTGTACTATAAACTCCTCAACCTGAATGCTGAGGATAGAGGAGCTATCCAAGTTTTGGACTGGTCATTGACAGGAACATGTTGTCAGAGAGCAATGACAGGTACTCCCCTTAGAGACAGCTTTCTCTGGTATTGTGTGTTCTGCTCGTGGTTGATATGCAAGTAACCAGATACAGTGAGAAGGCACTGCGGAACAGCCTGGATGGAAATCTAGGACTCCCACACCACAGATTGCACTTCACCCCTCTCCCCCTCACCCAGACATTGCCAGCTTCCAACAGGCTTGACCTTCTCTCTCCTGTGTGTACATCCCAAAAGCCTGCAAGCTGTCATTTCCAAATGGCTTAGCAGGATAACCAGCAGGCTTCTTCATCCCCATCAGAGAGTTCATGCGGGTAGCCAGCTGGTCTGTCTTCCTAGTTAGACCTTGGAAAAGGGTGGGGATTTCAGAATTGCTTAGCAACACAGGAAAGATTTGTACATTATTTGTCCATCCTAAAAGTGATTTCTTCTCCATATTGCCCTTTTATATTCAGCAGCAAAATCCAAATACCTGTATTGGGTCTGATACTGACAAATAAATTATTCTGAGGCCAAATAAACCCCAGAATATATCACAATGTAGTGAAATCTGTACAATGAAACAACGTGTTGAAAATTACTCAGACCTTTTCTTGAGAGAAGTAGTACAAACCTGAAGGAAAAACATGGGCTCCATCTTAGCAGAAACCCAGGCTCATTTCTACCTCTGAATTTAACACTTTGAAGGACTCCTGGATCACTGTGATCCACTCAGTGGATCTGTAAGTGCCCAGGACTACCAGACGTGAGTTTTCTGCTTCTTGAATTCCTAAGACAGATGGAGAACAAGACTGAAAGTCTAGATCTCAGCTCACAGGTCCTATTAATCTCATATTTGTATAAACTACATGGTTTTCCTGAGGGTCCTTCTCTAATGCTAGCGTGATCCAGCAGTCCTTCTTGTTGCCTGCCCATAAAGTTTTGGCTTGAATCAGATTCCTATTTGGAAGAAAATATAAAAAATTATACACAAAATAGTGATAAGTAAGAGAAGCTGTAAATAAGTAATATGCACGCTGTCGGGCAGCAAAATGTCCATATACTGTTGTGGCTGTCCTGCAAGGAACACAGATGTGAGCTGATTGTTGTGAAGCCATACATTTTTCATTAAAAAAAAGGTTTGTAGGAAAAATAATAGTCCACTGATTCAGCTGGGGAAAAAACAAACAAACAAACAAAAAAAAAAACCCAAACCAAACCAAAAAAAAAAAAAACCCAAGGTAGACAAGCATTTGGATATGCAAGCTTTCCTTCAGATCTGAACATCTTTTCTCTGTTTCAGTAGAATTTTGTCATATCCAGTAAGCATCCTTAGGGAGAGCCTTGGGTAAACATCTGAGAACCACTATCCCAACACTGCATTTCACCATAGTTAACTGGGTTCAATCACAACACTATTAAAGTCAAATGGCCACAGAACACATGAATGGAACTAATTCTCACCTTGTGCAGTAGTGGTACAGCTGCATCCTTCACTTTACAGTAGGGATTGCTGTCCTTTCTGGATCTATAAACTTCAGACAAAATCTTCAGATGGCCAAGACCCACAAGATACCATGTGCTTCAGAGAGGAGGAATTCTGGATACACTGCACTGGCAACCATGGCTCCACGCTGGAGTGAAGGTGTCCCACCACGCCTTGATGTGACAGGGTTTGAGCATGGAGGCCATCTTATCCGTCCTGCAGATCAGCCAGAAGCTCCTGTACTCTCACTGCTCCTGCGTGGAAGCTGTACTTAAATTGCTCAGGACGCACATATTTTGCCACCCATGGTCAACATGGCAGCCCTGGGGCTTCCCAGTATCCTGGGTTTTGTTCACCCACTGAACAAGGCCTTGTTGGAAGCAATCATCTCCCAGAAGTGGCAACATTGTGCCTTATGAAGGGTTGCTAGCACATTGCAGATAGGACGCTATTTAGGGCTTGGGGCTTTCTCTTTACGTTTGCTTGGATAGCTTAGGCTGAATACTGAGACGGCACCCTTTAAATACATCCAGAAAAATAAAGCAAGCTAAGGCCAAATTACAACACATTAAGGAAGAATGAGCTAGGCTTGAATGAAAAGGAAGTAAGTTTGTGCTCTGACAAGCTGTATTTTTAATATAGATTCACCATATACTGAAGAAATTCAGAAGTTTTCTATAACCAGTGTGACTGGGAATGTTTATGCTGTAACCGAAACAGATAGCACACAAGTGGATGGAAGTTGTTACTGATATGATTTGTCTACTTTGGCTTTCTGGGAGGGGTGAAATGGAGAGAGAGTAAAAATGTGGTATGAAAAAACTGCTTGACAACAGCCACAAGAAAGTTTCTGAAGAACGGTGAGTGTGATTCAATTTAAGGTTAAAACACCTAAGGTTATGTGTCCACATTTAGGTATACATATATGATGCAAGTGCCTACACTCACGTCAAAATCTGCAGATAAATGATGAACAGCATTTAGCAACAATCAGTTGACCAGCTACTAAGACTCTTATCTTGAGATTAGATCCCACCCAGTGAGTTCAGGAAAAAATTGAGTTTGTTGACAGTGGTAAAAAGCTGGTCTCAGTTTACATA
The DNA here is from genome assembly GCA_013400535.1 of Scopus umbretta. Classification (NCBI taxonomy): domain Eukaryota; kingdom Metazoa; phylum Chordata; class Aves; order Pelecaniformes; family Scopidae; genus Scopus; species Scopus umbretta. Next base: position 9,347 of record VZTL01032833.1, read on the forward strand.
ATACCTCCAGGGACGAGGACCTCACAGCAGTGGAAATGTAATAATAATCACCATCCCTGAGAAAATACAAAGCATGCTCTTTGCCTCTCCCTCAGTAACAAAAATCCCGTGACAGGAGCAGAAAAAAGATACAGTCTTTTCTACAGGGATCTGAAAAGTTGGCAATATTCCCAGAGAACAGAGATACTCTGGGCAGAGACAGTATTGCATGGACATGTGCACCATGGAGCAGAGGGTCCCGAGGGATGCTCTTGAGGCAAGAGGACCTGCACAACCTTGAAGGCCAGCCCCTATCTGAAGTAACATAAGGCATATGCTCCAAATCCCACAGAAATCAATGATAATTCTTTCACTTTTGTGGGTTTGACATACCATTGTTGTCATCGTCCTGTTCCTCCACGCTTCATCCTGCCTTCTCCCCGCCTCAGCTGCATCCACCCACTTGTGCCTCCCAGGAAAAACAAGGATGCATGAATTTATAGGCTCAAAGTTTGCACAAGGAACTCAGATATTTAATATGCAGCTTGCAGTCATTGCTCCCAACTTCAACAGCCATCTGGAGAAAAGTTTTGAAGCTCACTGACATGCTGAAGAAGTGGACCTGATTGAGAAATGATGATCAACAGCTGCCAAAGGGAAGGGGGACGGGAGCTGAAAGTTTTCACCGATGGCTCCTGCATTGCCCCACAGTGCTACTAGCAAGTAAAAATATGTCAGAACCTACTGATCATGCCCAGTTTGCATTTCATAAATTAAAACATATCAGCTGTTTCTTAACATTTTATTTTCAGTCTTCTTTCGGTCATAATTTGGCCTAAGGACTACATCTGTGATGAATTCCTTGTAACAGGACCTTGCCATTTGGACTACAGTTGTCATCAAAATATTCTAGCGTGCTCACACAGGCTGGGAGAAAGATATTTTTAAAAATATTCTATCACTCAAAAATTAGTTTAAAAAAATCACTATTGCTTGTTGAGCTGAAAACTAGTCTATATTGAAATTCAGTTTCTGCATTGCTCTAGATAGAAATGTCTATGTGTCTGTGTGTATATATATAAACATAAGCACAGCAACACAATAGGGGTAATATGTACAGACAATAAGTATATCTATGTAATGTAGTTTTCAAAAATTCAATCACTCCCTAATATGCTCTTTTTAGTATTGTGTAGCAGCTAGAAGGCAACTCACAAGTGTTTGTTTTGAAGCAATTTTTTCTTAAATGTGATTCTTACTTACATTTTGAGATTAAGTGCTGCTATTATCAGGCAGCTGTATGCTTGGTGCTACAACAGGTGCAAGGTTCTGGAGAGAGATTTTCAAAAGCACATTTAAAGGTCCCATTTTCCCTCTAAACACCCCTGTCTCTTTCACAGCCCTACGTTGGGCCAGGCACGTACTAATCTGCCCTGGCTGCTGTCAACAGTGACCCACAAATGCTAGCACCCAGGGAAGAGCACCACTTCCAGGAGCTGCAGCCAAGGTCTGCTTTGGACAAGGAGCTGCAGGAGGGACAGGGAGGCTGCATGAAATGGAGGCGTGTAACCTAGACTCTCATCACTACTGAGCATCTTCTAATGGATTTCAGAAGCACTGCCCATGTGGAAAATGAATAACCAAGGTTGTCAGGAGATCAAAGGAGAGCAATAAAACCAAAAAAGGCTGGTTGTGACATTATTTTCTAACAGACCGCAGGCCAAACCCACCCACTGAGGTGTTTCTGTCATCTGTGATCGCACTGACACAAACCTGGGAGCCGTGGCCAGTGTGAAATGCAGGGGTAAGGCCATTGCCTCTCCTGTGTCCAGCGAGATGAGCATGTGGTTTTCCAGCTTTCTTATGATTCCACCCTCAACCCGTGTATTTCCCTGAGTATTTGTGTCACAAGAGACTCAAAAAGCCTTTTTGAGGAGTGCTTCATGTGATGGCATCTGTTTTGGGTGCAGGTGCTCAGGCACTGGCAGTGGGACGCTGCAGGGTGGCCTCTGTGAGGAGAGGTCGAGGCTGTGCCAGACACAGTGGTTCCAGCCGGCTCCGATGGATCCACCGCAGGGCACGGCTGAGCCCAGCAGCCAAGGTGGTGGTGCCTCTGGGAAAGCATTTTTTAAAAGGGCAGAAAACACCCCAGAGAGAGGAAGAGGGAACAAAAAGAATGAGAAACAGAGGGAAGACCAAGGCCAGAGGAGAAGGAGGAAGAAAGCAGCAGGAAAAGTGTTTTCCCTAGGTGTGTAAATGTTTGTTTACTTTTTGGTTTTTGTCTCCCAATAACCAAATCAGTAATCAAATATTTACAGCGATTGGCAATAAATTCATTTTCCCCAAGTTTTGCCCATGACAGTAATTGGCCACACACCAGAGTGGAGATTCCAGAAGTTTGATCAACTGACACCCCCCCCAAGACAAGAACAGGATTTCAGGAGTCATGGTTCCCGCTCCAAGCATAAACAAGCAAGTCAGCCAGCAAATATTAGCTTTTGCTTTTCTAAGTGCTCCTTCAGTGCAATATCACTTCTCTCAAATTTGTCTGTGAAGCCCCACAATGAAGTGTCAAGGCAAACACAGCGTGATGTGGAGGAGGGCTGAGAACCAACATCTGCCCAAGTTCTGTTCTTTGGCTGCTTACTGCCATACCTATGCAGAATAGGCAGTACAAGTTCAGATTGGCAGAAAATGAAAATGAGGCAGGCTTTATGCCTATTTCTTGCTCTTCAGATGATGGACCTCGCTGTACCAGTGACAGTGGTGGAATGGGACAGCATCATCCCATTACTCCAGGGCTACATTTACACTGCCAGGTAGCTCTGTGATTCCTGTGCTAGTTCTTAACAAACTAGTTCAGGTACTAGTTTGGAAGCTCTTGAGCTGTGACTACAAGGCTAGCAGGATAGATTAGCACCTCTGGAGCTCTTTGTTTGACTATGCTTAATTGCAAATGACTACAGCTTTGCCCCTCTCTATAGCGTAATTTTTAATTAACTTCATGGAATCAGGGCTTTTCACAGGAAAGTCCGGCCCCACAAAAGCACAAGCAAGAAGGAAAAGACAAGAAGATCTAGGCCCCAGGGCACTTTCTAGTAAGTGATACCAGAAATACTTTTCTAAGGAAGCATATTTTCCTTAAAAAATCCAAGGGAGACCTGTTTGGCTCTTCCAGCCCCCATCCACTCTACTAGCCATTCCACACCATTTTTCCTACTTGCCTATGCTACTGTCATATGCTGGTGTGCACAGTTGTCCCTAGGTAATAGTCTCCACTTGTCCAAGGAATCTTACATTACTTACCAGTATATCAGCAAAAGTGACCTACATATTGGAGATCAGAGCAAAGAGGGAAATTGTTTTCTCAGCCCTTGTGTCCTTCTGAGAGTTAAATTGTTTTCCTTCCTAAATGAGAAAGAAGCTAATGCATGGGAAGAAGATGACACCCATGTCAGGTGCACTTGTCTGACATGTGGAAAGCCCAGGTACACAATTTTCCTCTTTTGCTATCTTTTGACTCCTCAGCTAAGTTGTATCAACAGTTTCCTAGTGTTTACACTGAGGTTCAGACATCCTCACCCCTTTCCCCTCCTTGTTGATCCATTTTACTGCCTGTAAGCAGTAAAGCACTGCTCATGATATTTAAACCACTGATGTTCCTCAGTTTCTCACTAGCCCAGCATATATTTAACATTTTATTACAAGCTATTTTTATTACAGCTCCCAGAGGAGGAATTGGGTAGGTACACCTTCAGAGCTGCCATTTATGTGTGTCAGGCTCTCGTCTGAGTCAGGTGGGAGTCAGACAGTCCAGGCATCCTGATGTCATTCTGTCAGATATCCATCCTAGCACTGAAACTGCTTCCCAGAGAACATCACCACAACTTCAGTATTCCTGTACAAAGTTTGAGTTTAAAAAAGAAAAAAAATCCTGACCAAGTGCCTCTGCTGTGCACTTCCACCTTTCTGGCCTTTAATAACTCTTGGCAGCTGGGAATTGATCTGGAAAGCCTGACAGCAGACAGAATTGCTTAGCTGGAGGCATGCTTAACTTCAGCTTCCATTTTTGGTCAAGCTCTCATTTATCCTCGTAGTCTCTGAAGTTTCTGATTCTTTGAACCTGACTGTTATTCCACATAAGCAGTGTTTTATGTATAATCAACTTCTTTATTACATAACAACCAGTAACATCTGAAAGCTTTAAATATATTCTAACATTTTAATGATAGCAAGGAAAGATTTATGGGTAGAGTAAATATCTTTTATTGGCCCAATGATGTAGTTGGAAAAATGCAGACTTGCTTTAGGGCGCACAAACCTTTTTCCGCATTTGAAACAGAAGCTGTGAAATTGTGGCTTGATGTTTGCTGTTTCTTTTAGTCCTGAAGCAGATTGTGGATGCCTGAACTCTTGCCTGGTTTCCCAGCTGTGCGAGTAGACAAATGAAGGTATTAAGTCCCTGTGAACCTTGCTTTGGTTATACGCTTAGATCATCATGGGTACATAATTGTCATATTAGTTTGCCTTCTATCATTCTTTTCAAGTTTTTCAAGTAATACCTTGACTCAAAAGTCTTTCTAACCAGCCTCTGTAGATTCATAATACTTGATTTTATATGCTAAGTGTATTTCTTTTTTTAAACTCAGGAAAAAATGTTTACTTGCATTTAGACCCCTTCTGTGAAAGTCTCTCCTTTAAGAGGAGGAAAACGCACCATCTGTGGCATACTTTGTAGCTGCTTATTTGAGGCAGACTGTTCAGAAGGAAGTAAATCTTTCCACATTTTAGAGAGCTTGTGAGGGAAGGAATTTATCCACATTTAGCAGACACTGGGGTAAGTACATTCTCCTGGAAGCCACAGGTTTTGGGGGCAATAAATCCTTCCATTGCTATTAGACAGCAGGCAATAAATCCTTTGATCTCTATCACACTCAATGATTTTACTCCATTCAGAATGTACATTTCATTGAGGAACTGTCTTCATTTTCCCATTTCCCTGGGATTATTTTATCCTCCTTTTCTAGGTTACTATCCCTTTTTTTAATTAATTGGTTGTACTTCCCACTTATTCACTGTAAGTACATGGCACTCAGTTACCTTACCTGTTAAGAGAGAAAATACATTTTATTTTGTTTTCTACTTTCCTCTCTTCATCTGGGTAAGAGGTTCTGAAGTTGTACCAAAGTATTCCTTCTCTTAAGAGTACCGAAGTATTTTCTCTTTTAAATAGGCAGGTGTGCTTAAGCTTCTTGAAAGAAGATTTTCTTGGGGAGTTGTTTTGCACTTTTCTCCAATTTCAGATCAGACTTTTTCCCTTACATCTAGCCACAAGCCTCAATAGGCTCTGTGTTGGCCTGCAAAAGACTAGAAGTCTAACATTCTATGGTGAAAATTCTGGGGGAACAAGTTTTGCCTCTTAATTCAGCACTATTTTTTCTTCCGCACAAACAATGATAGGATTTGTAACTGCAGTTTGGACTCTGATGCCAGAAAATAATGCAAATTGATAATTTCTAGCAGTACAGCATCTCCCAAACATTTGGAAGGTATGTTTCTTATTCTTTCCCCTGCTTTTTTTTTTTTTTTTTTTTTTTTAAATCTGGAAACATTTTCCAAAATCCATTCAGAACAAAAGCAACCAACTCACAAATATTCTATAAAACTCTGTCCGCGGAGGGGACAGATGGGGAAGACAAATTTAGAATGAAACCTGCAACTTCCAGCATAAAAGCCGAGAAAGTATCTGGTTTTAAGCCTACCAAGGCTAAAAAGTTTATTTCTGTCAAACAGTGACACCCGGTGGCCAGTTAAGCTACCCTGGCATATTGCCTTATAATGCAAGCCCTGGTACCTGTCTCTGCCCTTGAGAGGAGGCAGAAAGGAGGAGTGTTTCTGGCAAGCAGGGACCTAATTAGGAATGAGAGGACACGTGTAGCAAATGAAAAAAGCGCATGGTTGGATATATAAAGCCTAAATGCACTGGAAGATCCGTCTTGCTTTTTTTTTCTGCTGGTGTTTAATAGCATCATACTAGACTGGAGATGCTTGTCTGTTCCCATGAGGATAGGAAATAATTTATATTTTGTTTATAAATGCGTCAAGTATTCCCTTCTGTTACTGTGTTCTTTTCCAGCTGTTAGGCTGGGGACAGTTTCAAAAAACTGCACTACAGGGTGAAACCGAATGTTGTCAGACTTTATAAACCACCTGGAACAGCAAGCTGCTTTTCATGCCCTGAAATCCCTAAGTCTTGCTTTTTTACAGGATATGTAAAATTGATATCTTCCTATAAAAACATAAGATTTAAGCTATGAAATTATAACCAGAAGTTCCAGACTTTTCATTAAGTCTCTGGTCTTACTCCTGAGGTGGAAGGCGTGTTTGACACGTGAACTATGGGTCAACGCGGCTTGCGGCAGCCCCAGCAATGCTGCAGCAGTGCCAGTCTCCAGCTCCCTGCGGCCCTGCCCAGCAGTGCCCTCACACACAGCACTAGCAAGCAGCAGTTTCACAAAGGAAACTGAGGGTCCAGCATACCACCTTCTCTAGAAAAAAGTGGGAGTTAGAGACACCTTTCATGAGCTTTGCCAGAGGATTTTCTGTAAACAGTTTGGTGTAGGCAAGAATCTTTTGCCCATACATCCGTGACTTCTTTACAAAGGATTGTCCGGAATAGGAATTAGGCTGTCACTGGCCAAAAAACCTTTCAAGTACAGCCAAAAAGGGGACTAGTGAGAGGTGGGAGCAGGACTGGTAGGGTTTTGTGTGAGCTCTGCTCACACAGCCAGCAGATCGCTCACTAGAGGATAGAAACAGACTGGTTCCCTGCTGCATTCATTCTTCTGCCTAGCTCCATTTCTAATCCATGCACTAAAAAAAGGTTGGGAAGACCCTATTTCCCAGTTTGATCAATGAGGAGAGCTAATATCCTGTTAATTCTGCTTTACACTATTAACTCTGCATTTTCCTTCTTTTATGTCCCTAAATGGATGGCAACACCAAGTCAGGTTATAAAACTTCTTTGCTATTGTGAAAAATCTTACTATTTCCTGTTACTGATGCTTTTCTAGTTATCGAAAGTAAAGTTATGAGATAGAATTAAAGATGAGAGATTAGCTGAAAAAAGAGTATATATCAAACAGGAATTTCTAATTTTCCTCATATTCAAGATTCTGAAACATACTGTTATATTCAAAAGAAACCTGTATACACTATTATGATAAATGCACAGTAGGTCACTCAGCTAGTCATAAACGCTTCATAATGATGCCAGCCAATGTCACATTACTGTAACAAAGATATGCTTATAGTCTCTGAATGTAATTTACTGATTTAAAGAAATCTCTGTAATGCATAATCTATATTAAGAGTGTTTTCATTAAACTTTAGGAAAGGGGGAGGTCTATTTGACATTACTACTATTTGTATGTGCTTTATTTAAATCTTTCTGACCTACATACATTAAACTAATGTTACAGAAATAATAAAGGCCAGCTACTCAAAACTGAGGGTGTCAGTCCACACTTGAACTTAGTCCCTGAGGAAATAATTTGCTATGTGACATCAGCAGGGCACATGGGGTAGCTTCTAAAATTACTTCCAGATAAAACACAAAAACTGGTTTTGCCAGTGCTCTGAGGTCCAAGTTTCCATCCAAAGTAAAACATTGAACAATAGAGGATAATTATGTCTGTGACCGGAAGAAAAGTAATGCTGATTTATATTAGTTTTGCTGTACAAAATGGCTGTGGTTTTGCTTTTATGACACTGACACTTCTGCATAGAAATGCATTGTTTTCAAAGAAAACTAGACTATGTCTGTCATATTGATCCTTCATTGCTCTTTTTATTTCCTCAGTCTCCTTTCCTTCCTTGTTACTCCCCTTTCCTTCTGCTACCAGGCTCCAAATCTGTCTGTCCCCTTAATCTCTATACTGCAAGTCTCTCTCCCCTCAGTTTCTATTCTCCTATTCTGAAGTCCTTCCCCCATCTATAACTTGTTATACCTCTCTTCCCAGCACTACATAATGCTTCATTCTTCTTTCATTTTTCCTAAATCCTGCCAGGCTACTAGTCATTTAGTTATTTTGAATGCCCATTTTAACCTCAGAGTTCCTAAAGTCTAGTTAGTAGCTTTTTTCAGTGCCCTTTGTATCACTTTTTTTCTCTTCATTTCTTTCCCAGCAGCTGCAGAAGGAAGGGTTCTTGTAGATAGAGTCAGTACCTATTCAGTCAGATCTGGAGGAAGAGAATAAAAAAAGATGGAAATAGCTACAGCTACTGGAAATTTTTGGAGCCCTCACATATAACTATGCTTGCAAGTATAGCTGTTACAACCAGGTTCATTTTTCTTTTTCTGCATTAATCTTCTGCTCTTTGTCTTCGTTTCTACTGTCATTTGGTGTTAACTTGTTGGTTGAAATATTTTGTGTAATTGGACTAAGCAACTATGTTGATAATACAACAGAGCCCTAAAGGTCCCAAATTCTGTAGCCTCAAAATACTTGCAAATTTTCTTTGTTGCCAAATGGTGCCCCTGGCGGAGAAAATTAATTTTGTGCTCCATTAGGCTCTGCTGTCTTCAGTTTTCTCTATCATGCCTGCCTCTTTCTTTCCTTAGCTGCCTTCTACGGGAGCTTCTGCAGCACTTAGCATCAAAAGTGCATTTCTTCAGAAAAATCTGTCAATGCAAGAATTTAAATCTGCAAAAATTACACAGTAATACCAGCTTGGGGCAATGTACCCTGTACACAAAGAGACTTTTTATCTTTGGATGTTGGTCCTTGTGACCAATTACCAAACCCATCTTCCTGACTTATTTTTCTCATGACTTGATAACATAGTGGCTGTGACAAAGACCTGTAAAAATTCTGGCATTAATTCTGCTGATGCACCATTTTCCTTTGACATACAACTCGCAAATTTCTAAATGATGTCAAGAAAATAATACATATTTTGCTGTAATTCCAAGGGAACATGCCTCACTCTGATCTTTTTTTTTTTTTTTTTTTTTATTTTTAAATAGTATAAAATATTTTTAAACAGTGGTTAGGAATTTCATGTGCACATTTTGCTGTCTTAATATGATAAAGAATTTAAACAGCATCATTGTGCAACCAAGTGCTCTGCTGAGCTGCCAGTGTCTATTGCTTGCTGTTCATGTTGTTGCAGCAGTCTTACTTCTGTGCTGATTTTAAGCAAGAGATGAATGAATGGCTGAGAGTGCATGATGTACAGAGCATTTCTAATGTGAGAATTGCCCAAATTCCAAAAAAGCAGACAAGGGAAGGACAGCTAAAACTTTTAGTTTGGACAGGGTGATTTATAGGTATATATAAGATGCTATACAGTGTAGAAAGGCAGTAAAGGAAACAGCTAGTGAATGTTTATTCACTGTTTATTATACTGAAAAATCACTGGATGCTTATTCACTGATTGTCGTTGCACTGGAATTAGGAGGCACTAAATTAAATTACCAAGTAACATATTTTTTAAAATAAGAAATTTTCACATCTGCTGTTTGGCCATAGAGGTCATTACCAAATAAAGATTATTTGTATGCTAAAAGTATAAGTGGATTTTAAGAGCAGAGATGAATGCATGGAAGTAGGGCCCATGTGTAAAAGTGTAGGTACAGCATTTTGTTCAAAAACCTGGCAGCTTGGAGCGATCATTAAAGGAATAATTTCTTTCCTTGTTTCCAAGTTTACCTTGTTCTTACACATTTTTCCCTAAGTATCTGCTCTTGGCTGGAGACAGGATACTAGGTCTTGGTACTGGCTAGATGCACTCTGGCTTTCCCGCTTCGAGACGTTACTATGACTTCAGTACAGCTGTTCTTGTGTTGGTATTTTATGGGTATAGGTTTTGGTTGTGTCATTAAACATTTGAAAATTGTTGATTTTTAAAAACACAGTATTTTAAACATGTTTCAAATTTCAAAAATGTGAGAGAGGACACTATGCATGATTGTTGAATAAGGTCAACATCCAATCACCAAAGAGTTTGCCAAATCCAGACAAATAGTACCTGGATGGGATGCCTTTCTTATCATTTTTACAACTTAAACCAGACAGACATTATACCAGCAGACTGAGACTTGAAAATCACAGTCTCAAAACAGGTTGCTTCTATAGACCATTGCTTTCTTCAGCCCTAACAACAGAGGCCTCCAGAGTCTACCAACTCCTTGTCTCTACAAAAATTCTACTGTATTTTTTAAACAGAACAATGCTCACAAAGTACATGTAGTGATATCATATCCTCACTAGGATTTACTTCTATCCATCTAGAAATACGTTATTACATGACCAAGAGTTTAGATCGGGCTTGCAACATCTGAATCCTTCCCTCCTTTACCTTTGAAGCCTATGCAGAAAATCAATTAACAAAAAAAAAATCATCCTGCATCAGTCTATTCTCTCTTCACCTGCAGTTCTTTGGCAGGTATGTGGCAGCTGCAGCAGAAGGTGGCCCTTAAAGTGCAGATCCTGTAGAAACCATGATGTCCCCAGGCCAGCCAGAACTGCAGACCTGTCTGTGCAGAAGGTCTGCCCTCTCAATTTCCCTGTGAGCTCAGAGGATCAATGAGGTAAGTGAAATATTCAGCTTCTTCCACACAAGTCAATTTCTCTGGCTCTGAAGGAACTCCGTGGATACACTGATGGACCCTAGAGCAAGAGCAGGGGGTGGCTTGTGTTCCTGGGTCATGTGAAAGACCCAGTTCAGTCTGAGGAGGCATCTGGTCTTGCTAAAGAACTGGAGAGGGGTTTCAGACATCATGGTGGGAGGTACACGATTTCCAAAAATTTGGCTCTTGTTGAGAGTTGCAGTTTAAGAGGAGCTTCCTAATCATGGTAGACATGACTCAGGACGCTACAGTGCCCACTTCTCCCTAAATACAGCAAAGGGTTCTCTCACAGCCAAGGAAACTATATCAGTTTTCACAACCACAGGGCACTAAAATCAGGAAACACATAGTACACCAAAGAGCAAAGGCATAATGGCTCCATTTTCTCCTGCTTTGCTTTTCTGCACCCACCCTGCAGGAGAAATGTCTGCAGAAAAGAATGAAAAACAGATATGCTGTAGCCTGTTTTCACATCAGGAAGTATCTCCATCCTCTTAAATTGAAGACCATGTGTAAGGAGTGTCTTGCACTGGCATATATCATGGTGGTGTTGGTTTGATGGTTGGACTAGATGATCTCAGAGGTCTTTTCCATCTTTAATGATTCTATGATTCTATGATGAACACATACTGATCAACTCTGAGGAGATGCAAAAATGGTTCACTGAAGGATATATGTGAGTGTCTCCAGAGTCGACTAACAAGGTCTCACTTTTCCCGCTTGAAGGCAGAGATGAGAACAGCTAGGGATGGTCTATGAACTTCTGGCATAGACTTGTTGCTGTGATACAGCAACAGACTTGTTGGGTACAGACTTCTTGCTGTGATAGAGACTGTAAATATCACAAAATATTGGTATCAGGGAAGTCTGCTCCCTCACTGGGGCCCGGGTTAGAGACATTACTAGGAAACTCCCTGGTCTGGTACGGCCCTCTGATTATTACCCACTATTGATCATGCAGGTAGGTAGTGATGAAATTGAAGAGAGAAGCCCAAAAGCAATGAAAAGGGACTTCAGGGCACTGGGGCAATCGGTTGAAGGATCAGGAGTTCAGGTAGTTTTTTCCTCAATCT